>JAQGBD010001670.1:0-14162 GCA_034698165.1 Punctoribates punctum | reverse complement strand
ATATAGCGATGACTGAATTACCGCCAACACATCCGATACGTTTAGGACTGGCCCTAAACTTCTCTGTTTTCTATTACAAAATGTATGAACACTTGTATTTGATTCGGATATTGAGATAACCTTTTGTTGAAATTAAAGGAAAGGCGATTATCACCGCTATTTGGCTGAATTCGCGGCCGGCAATGACCGCAAAGAGGCGGCCGAAAACAGTTTAGTTGCCTATAAGGCCGCCAGTGATATAGCGATGACTGAATTACCGCCAACACATCCGATACGTTTAGGACTGGCCCTAAACTTCTCTGTTTTCTATTACGAAATCCTGAACTCTCCTGAAAGGGCCTGTCGTTTGGCGAAAGCGGCCTTCGATGACGCGATCGCAGAGTTGGACACTTTGAGTGAAGAGAGTTATAAGGACTCGACTCTCATAATGCAACTCTTGAGAGATAACCTCACGTTATGGACATCTGATATGCAACATAACGGTTAGCCTTCTTTCAGACATTTCTCTGTTCTAAACCAGTTGTTTCTCTTTAGGAGATGGCGAGCAAAGAGAGTCGGGCGCAGAGCCGGCCCCTCCGGCCGAAGAGGCGACGACAGACGTCTCTTAAAAGAACTAAACGTGTTTTTAGCCATTCATCTGATAATAGAAAACCATTTTATTATTACTTTTAAATATTATTCGATATCTTTGTGAAGGAATTCCGCTTCGATTCTGAAAACATTTAGATTTGAATGCAATACAGATATGAAACCTATTTATGAAAATTGTCATAAACTTAATTGTTATCAGTCTTTGAGTCATTCGATTACTAGTTTTCTGCCATTTATTTGCTGAAACTGACGACAACTTTATTCCATTTTGTGATAACATCCAAAAGACTTACCGATTGTCGTATTTTTTAATCAAAATTTAATTTTACTCCAAATGTGTGGAACTGATCTCACATTAACTTCAAACCCATTGAGACTTTTCTTCTAATTTCTTAACTTTTCATCTCTAATGAAGTCTAGTCTATAATTAACTAAATTTGTTTTTATTATTATTGGATTCACTCTATTTTCTCAGCCAATAGTCTGAATGTTTTCTTAAATTATTTGAAATCAATGTCTAAATTATATATTTATTTGATAACTGATTAACTGATAGCTATTTCTTATTTAGTTGTCTTTCGGTCGTAAATCTGGTTAACTCTTACTTATTGTAACTCATAATTCATTTTTGGGAATAAAATCGGATACACCTGTTCTTAAATATGGGTTAACGCCAATTAACTCAATAGGACTAACCGTAGATCATAGCAGTTATAGTAGTGATCATTCCTCTGGAAGTACTCAGTATTAGATTTCGAAAAATTAATCAGAATAATCAGATTTTAGGCAAATTTCTTAATCTTATCAAACATTTGATCCATAATTCTGAGTAATATGTGAGTGAAATGTGAGTGAACTACAATTTCGAAGCAAATCAATAGTCATTCAAATGATTATGAAAAAAAATGGTTAACTCGGATGAGTTTGGTACCAAACTCTATCCAGCAATATGACTTTGGGCAGAACATATTACTCCAAACATGGGAATAGTCATAACCGTGAAAATTTGGGGCTAACATAACCCTCGGATAATTGAATTCTAATAAAAAACAGAGTTTGAGTGCTTTAAACCGTTGTCACAATCATTAGAGTTGAGTATAAAAAGTGAATACAATTTGTCTGTATTTCTCTTATTGTAAGTGTTTTCCATTAAATTGAATGCATTGAATGCATCGGATTTATAGATAAAGTGAGTATTTGTTTAAAAATCAAGTACTAAAGGAAAGGGTATTGAGTTGTGGTCTCACTTGTTCTCAGATTATCTAATGTCAGTTCAGTTGAGGAGTCTTTGATTGCAGACAATGTGTGACGTAATCATTACATCGATTGTAAACATTGACTCAAACTCTGTTGAAATTTGAAATTAATTTCATTTAATTAGCGATGAATTCAAACATTAATTCAAATCAATATAAGTGTCACATAATATGGCAGCAAATCATTGCAATTGATGTCAAATTTAATGCCTTCAGAAATCCAAATATAAGTAAGGAATCGATTTCTTTACTTTTTTTACTCACTTTTGATTGTTTGGTAAAAATAGAGATCCTTTACATCAAACGAAGAAATCAAATCTTAAGAGAAATATCAAAACGAGAATTGAATTCATTCCGCAAACAATATATTAAACTTCGGTCACAAATATTGAGTCAAAAATATGGCATTTCTTTGGATCAAAGGTCAGTCAACTATTTTCTAATTTAATTTATAAATTGATTTATTGTCGAGAAGTGTCAGAAACCGTTACGTCAGAAGCAATAGTGGCAGTCGTTTGGTATCCGAAGACTCGTTTGATTCGAGATCTGGTCATCAGTTATGGAACAGCTCTCCGTCTGAATCTTTTTACGATCGACTAATTCCAGGCTTTTCGCTGGAAATGCATAAAACAAATGATTTAAACTCTTTTTCTGAGAACTACTCGTTTTGCGGAATGCATCACATCTTCGATCAGCACAAAGAAGCGGTCACTTCAATCAGGTTCGCCAACGACGACAAGTCTTTGTTGTGTTGCTCATCATTGGACAGCACACTATCAATATGTCAATTAATGCCGTCTCCGGCGACAATACTCTATATTTTAAGGGGACATAAGGCAGGGGTCATAGGCTTCGAGTGGTCGCTCTCTAATGATTTGATTGTGAGCTGTTCTCTGGACACTACCGTCAAATTATGGGGAGCGGCCACTGGATGCTGTCTGCGCACAATTGAAGACCCGTATGGCTATCCAGTGATGTCCTGTGCTTTCCATCCATTTAACAACAATATGATAGTCACCGCAAACAATAAGGGTTTGCTCCAAGTGCTCAATGTTTCGACCGGAATATATATGAAGGGCTCGACATTCAACAGCGGAGAACACAATACAATACTTTGCCTCTGTTTCGACACAACCGGTCAAACTCTATGGGTGGGCGACTCTAAGGGTTTCATTTGGACGTTTCTCTTCCAAATGAAATCATGTGTTTTGGTATTAGTCAACAAAGTGATGGTAGTGGCCGGTTGTGCCATCACTTGCATATCAAATCGTTGCGCGACTACCGTCGAGAAGAGTGAACCCCTTATACTAGTGAACAGCGCCTGTAATGCCTTATTGTTGTTTAAAGTGAGACGAAAAGCAAATCTGGAACTTCTTCACAGCTTTTCGATTAAACACCAAAACAGAGACCTAACAATTCGGAGCTCTTTTTGTCCGATTATCTCAAATCGAGAGGGAATTTGTGTCGTCACCGGAAGTGAAGACACTTGCGTTTACTTCTTCAACGTTGAGAACAACAAATTTTGCAAAAATAAATGCGTTAACAAACTTCAGGGACATTCGGCACCAGTGCTCGACGTTTGCTTCAATTACGACGAAAGTCTTTTAGCTTCGAGTGATAGCAAAGGTTTTGTAATTATATGGAAGAGAGAAATGATGTGATCCCTCCCGGAGGGCACTCCAAACCTCTTCACAGAATTGAGAAAACAATTTTCAATTAAAAAATATTTTTAAACTTTAATTTTTAACGAATAAAAGCAAAACAATTGATATTTAAAGTCATTTATTGGTCTTCTTTTGGGCTTTAATTTTATTCTTTTTGAGATCGGATTCCCATTTCCTGCGATACATAGTGAAGAGTCTGATGGCAGCCCTCGCGTCCTCTATTGAGTCGTGTTCTCCAGTCTGAACTTTGACCCCTAAAATGCTTTGAGAGAGACTCTTAAGTGAGGGCTTCCGTCCGCCTAAAAGTTTTCGGAAGTATTGACTCGTGTCTCGGGTTTTATGTTTCGGATGACTTAAAAGAAGTGCTTTGAAGTCGTTGGAGAGGGCGTGTCCCACAACCATACGATCCTTCAGTATTTGGTGCACTTCTTTTTGGACAGTCTTGAAGTCTGTGGCGTTTACTAAATCAGAAGGTCTGACACCAGAAAAGGCTGTCCTGTAATCCGTCACCTCTTCTATTGGTTTTACGAATTTATCGTAAATACAATGACCGAAAAAGTTGACGATTGAGACTCTGGCCAACACTGAATGTCTGCCATCAGTGCCGGTGCCCACCATTTCGCAGTCCATTCCCACGATATTTGTGAGACCAGAAAAACTCTTTTCTTTTACCAGTTGTTTACTGCTATCGCCATCAGTCATACCACTGCTCTCAACCATTGAAGACTTAATGAGACACTTATCGACGCCATCGAACCAAATGTCATTAGAGTTTTTCTTCTCGTTCTTCGGGTTCTTGTCTTCGGACCGATTGAAGTACTTTCTGTTTTTGTCAGATTTATTATTGTCTTTATTCTTGTTCATTGTCTGCGACAAACGCTTCCAATTGGCGGAGGCTTCGGCCAAGTCTTGAGGATATTTGCAAACAGTTTTAACCTTTTTAAACGAGTGCTTCCGTTTTGATGACTTCGACACACTTTTGGCCACTTTTGAGCTCTTCTTTTGGTCTAAATTTATATTTTTATTCTTCTTTTTGTCCATTTTTAGACCAAATGAACACAATTTTGTTTATTTTTAGTAATTTTTAATTAAAGTGAAGATAATTAGTTGAAAAAGACTGAAATTATGGGAAAAGAAGAAAAGATTTGAATAATTGTTTTGATAATTAGCTAAAAATGCTTTCAATTAAAAGACAAAAATAATTTGAGTCCACATTATTTGTGTTTATATTTGGGTTTCTATGGCAACAGAATTGCGTTCAAAAACCCTTTAATAGAGATTCTGCACAAAGGGTTCCGAAACGAGATTTAAATTTTTAAAATTATTTTCTGTCCGTTGAACTGAAATTGTGAGCAAACAGTCAAAGAGAGACTCAAACAGAGCACTGACTTTCTGTGGATTGTGTGGGCTTTCAGTTGAATACTCGGATCAAACACTTGGACTCTGGGTTTGACAATAGCTTTCCATTCAGTGCTTCACATCATATGAGTCACGAAAAGTTCAGTAAACGTCCGAAACGTTTGAAATCTTTTTGAAAACTCGTTTAAAGAGAATGACTTTTAATCCGTTTTGAACTCAACGACAGTTTGCTTTCGTTTCTTACATTCATTTATCCGTTTTTCGCTTTTAAACACATTTTAAGTCAATTTTATTTAAAAGTTCTTTAAATTTCAATTCACCACAACTTAAGAAACAGTGATTTCAGTTAATAACTGACCAAAACTTTTGCTGAGATGTCCAGAGTTAAAGACAGTATGAAAATCGATATTCCGGATCAGGTTATTGATCCGAAGACCAAAAAGATTTACCGAAAGGGAAAGTTCTTGGGACGGGTAAGTTAGCCCTCATCTAAACCTTGATTTTGTTTAATCTTGCAATTAATGGCAATAAAGGGAGGGTTCGCCAAATGCTTTGAACTGATCGATGTGTCCACCGGTGAGATATTCGCGGGAAAAGTGATCGCAAAGTCACAGTTAGTAAAACCCGACCAAAAGGAAAAGGTATTCACCGCTACTTTGTTATCAAAATTTGAATCTTTTATCAAATGGTTTGTCTTCAGATGTCTCAGGAGATTACAATCCATCGATCGATTAAACACAAATACATCGTTCAGTTCCACACTTACTTCGAGGACAAGGATTACATTTATATAGTTCTCGAGCTCTGCAGCAAAAGAGTAAGTCTTTCACTAAATTCAATGCATTCAATGGATTAACAAATGGATGTGTTTTTAATGTGTTTTGCAGTCACTGATGGAAATGCATAAAAGGCGTAAAACACTCAATGAGTCTGAAGTGCGTTATTATGTGCGACACATCGCCGGCGCCTGTAAGTACCTCCACGACAGTAAGATAGTCCACCGCGACCTCAAACTCGGAAACCTCTTTCTCAACGACAATATGGAGCTCAAAGTCGGCGACTTTGGTTTGGCCACAAAAATCGTGTCCGAAGGCGACCGAAAGCTGACGCTCTGCGGAACTCCTAATTATATCGCTCCGGAAGTTCTCTTTAAGAAAGGCCATAGTTTTGAAGTGGATGTCTGGTCTTTGGGTTGTATTGTCTACACTCTGGTTGTGGGCAAACCTCCCTTTGAAACCAATGACTTAAAAGACACCTACAAACGGATCAAATCAAACGAATATAAGATTCCGAGTTATGTCGGAACAGAAGTTTCGGCATTCATTACAAAACTTCTTCAGTCGGACCCATCAAAGCGGCCCTCAATGCGTGAGATTTTGGAAGACCCGTATATGACTCGTAATTACATTCCGTCGCGTCTCCCGATCTCCTGCCTAACGGTCGCTCCCCGTTATAACGACTGCCGGCTTTCGATTCTTCCTAACGATGGGAAGACATCCCCCCGAAAACCTTTTGGAGATATGGCTAACAAAGAAGTGGCGAAGAACTCACCCGATAGACCCATTTTGGTCAAGAATTACAACGAAGAGGCCAATGGACTGAGCAAACGGTCGAAAGCCAACCCGGATTCTGTCCCTAAGGACTACTATTTGCGTGATTTGAGTAATCAATTGCATCATTTGCTGAATATTAAGCCGACAGAAATCGCTCATATGATGGAAGACGAGGCCGAAGATCCGGCTTCCGCTCCCATCTTCTGGATTTCAAAATGGGTCGACTATACAGACAAATACGGTATCGGATATCAGTTGTGCGACAATAGTGTCGGCGTTTTGTTCAACGATATCACAAAAATCATTTTAATGTCCGACGAAACGAATATGCATTACATCGAAAGAGACGGCTCTGAAAGATATCTAAAATTCAATGCCTGTCCGCAAGAGCTCTACAAGAAGTTAACTCTTCTGAAGTATTTCCGAAACTATATGAACGAACATCTGCTCAAAACAGGAGACAAACAGAAGCCACGAGAGGGCGACGATTTGGTACGACTGCCGCACCTCAACAACTGGTTTAGAACCAGAAATGCCATTGTCTTCCAATTAACTAATGGAACCGTTCAGGTATACGCTCTTTACTTAAGTCACTGACACAGGACTGACTCATTTGATTTTTTTCAGATCAACTTTTTCCAGGATCACACAAAAGTGATTCTCTGCCCTCTGATGGGAGCCGTCACTTACATTAATGATAAGCGAGACTTCAAAACCTACAAATTGAGTCTAATGGAGAGGTATGGCTGTACTAAAGAGGTCTTCACTCGCATCAAATATGCCTCTGAAATAGTGGACCGACTAATGCACCACAAACTCAGCTCTAATACCAAAAGCGGAGCCAAACGTTGAATCAATTGTTTTCATAAATGAATCAATTTTTATATAAAACAGAATTCGATGTCTTATCAAATATTTGCCACAATTTCTATATTTTTTTAAACCGATTTTAAATATTCTCTTAAATAAAGATTTGAAGTGTTTTTATATCAATTATTTTCGATAGAAATTAAAACTCAGTTCAAAACGACTTAAAAACTTTGGTTATTATGTAATAAAGTGAATAATTTTTCTGTAAATTTAAATTATTTACAAAATAAATGTTTTGAACAAACATTTGCTTAAAAATTGATTTTTGAATCGAAATAAATACAGAATTTATTTATGAGTTAATAACAGCCATAAAATGCCACTCAATTTGAGGCACTTTTTGAACAATTTTTGACGATAACTAACGGTTCATAAATTAGTGTCTTTCGGATCCCTTCCTATTGGTGTCCGTTCTTCACAGGCAATGGCATTGGGCTAAGCCGGAAGTCTGAGCGCTCGGCCGTGAATTACTGGACAAACAATATTTCAATTGAATTAAAAGAAATAAATGGCAAACAGACAGACCTCTGGTAACGTAAAGATAGAAGAAGTCACAGTAGAGCACCGTTTGGACAATTCCGGCCACAATTGCGATCAGATCGTAGAAGCCTTCGAAAGAGTAGCGCCAAATCCAGTTTATCAAATATAAGGCCCGATAAGAGCCCAAAGCCATCAAATAGTGAGATGTAATGGTTTCCGCTTCGCCCGTCTTCGACACTAAGAACAGTTGGGGCAGAATCGCCACACTTTCCAGATATATGGAGAACGTCCACAACACCTGTTCCACAACTGATTAATAAAAGCCATTCAAGAGTTGATCAGTTGATTACCTCAAGAGGTGTGAACTCATGATTGACTAAAAGTGCTAAAAGAACGACAGGAATGAGAAGGAACTCAATTCTGAAAGTGTCGTGATTTCGGTCATAAGTGGCTTTGAATTTAATGTACATCAGGTATAGAGTGGCCAAAGATGTGCCGATGAATACTATCTGTCGGTGCCATCAAATAAGTGTAAGAATGAGAGAAACAATGAAACAATTGATCGATGGATACCTTCATAAACGAGTTGTAGAGAGAAATATAATTCGTGAAGAGATCTAAATATCGCGTTATGTAAACCAATCCAAACAATATCTGACTCTTTCCGGATATCCCTTAAATCAGTTAAATTACAATTAAAACCAAATCTAAGGACATGAGTGGAATGTCATACCAGCACAGGAACGGGTTTTCCATATCTTCAGTAATAAGATAATAATCGCTATAAGATGTGATAAGTCGCCCGTCAGTCGAAAAATATTCATTTTCTAACTCTTTCTTAAGTGAAGTCAATGTTTGTGATAATAATTATTAATAAATTGAAAGACAATTATAAGTAAACGAAAGAATCGATTAATTTAAGCGACGCTTCAATTAAATCAAATCAGTTTTGGGCTTCAGTTGAGATCTATTCACATACAATGTATGACGACGTGGCCACTGATCAACATTACAGTCAACAATAACATTACGGCAAACACAGCCTCACTCACACTCACTCTCACTGACAGCACCGACAGCACTGCCCCAACACTGTCTCAGCCCACAGAACACCGGCCTCTCCTCATCAAAGCCCATCACTATTTGCATTGAATTTGATTCCCTTCCCATTGGATTAAATGTGAACTTTTCTGCTTTCCTTCACATTTATTACGTTGTTTCTGAATATTTATAATAAAGAGACTCATGTCTGCCCTCTTTTGGAGTAATCCCTGAGAGACACGAATTGACACGAATTCAATCCAGTCTTAAGTCTTATATCGATTTTAATTATTTTTTCAAATGTTTTATTAATTTTGAGAAATATTTGCCATATGTTTGTCTTTTACATGATTTGCACTCAAATTCATTGGAGACTCAATTTTTAGTTAAGCAAAACCCGAATATATGTTTATATTGAGGTTAAGTCATGTTTTACAACATTTAACAAAAGTTTATGAATTTATTCAATTATTGAGATTTTTAGACAAATGTTCTGAAATACAGTTTTTCAAATGTTATTTTCAAAAGTTATTCATTATTTGAGTAAATGTTTGTCACAAAACACATGAAATAAACAAAAAGATCATAAGTTTCATCGATTAACTTGAAATTCAGAATTTTCACTGACCACAGAATTTTCATCATACAGACATGTAGCAACCTCAATACATAGTGCTTTTGCCCTAGGTCCAATTCAGTTCATAAATTTAGGAGTGAATAGAAGAAGAAGGTGACAAAAAAATGTTTTTAGATGTGCAAGTTTTAAAAATTATAAAAGCAAAGCTTATTTCAACTGATGTGTTATTTACTGTTAATTATTACCATTTATTAAGAATCTCAGAATTTAAATATCATATAAAATGAGAAAAAGTCGATATCTTTTCATTTTTTTTTATGATTTCCAACATTTAATCATTTGATATAATAATTGACTCGATATTAATAAAATCGCTTTAATAAAAAAATATACTTAAAATGTGTGAGAGAGCAAGATTAATTTCTAAATAAATGTGTTAATAATTAAATGGCTATATTATATTTGTGAGATGAGAATTGAGATGAGCATGGTTTCATTTTGACCATCAATTCTGGTTCTATGCAAAGAATAATTATTAATTAATCGTCGGAAAGAAGAGCACAGAATCGTAACGTTGTTTTTGAGGAAACGTATTGTTGTTTACATTTGAAAGTCGGACACAATTTGGTGACGATTCTTAAAATATGGGCGAAACTGTTGATATCAAAAGCGAGGACTCGTTCCCCGAAGAACTTCAATACACTCCCATTCCTTATATATCTCTGATTGGTCTAAACGCTCAAAACAATGCCATTCACGCCATGATTTGGAACGCGTTTACAGTAAACCGTAGTTCAGAGCGATCGCCCCTTTATTTCAAACTTCTTAGCGATAAATACACTTTCATTACTTCCAAACCGAAGGTATATATTGAATGAATACCTCATAAACTGATGGATTTGTTGAATGTAGAAGTCTTCATATGAATGGCATATTCCAAAAGGCATTTTGAAGACATCGTGGCTTCAAAAGCATTTGTTTGAAGTGCCGGCGGTTTGTGTCCTATTCTTCGAACTCAATTGGGATGATCTCAATTGGAATCAGAAAAGAACTGAATGTGTGGCTAAAGTAGAATATCTGAGGCGTTCCCTCAGCTCTCGAAACACTCGAATCACTTTAGTGTTGATTCAGTCCTCAACACCCCTTCCATCGGATGACTCTTTAGTGACAGAAAGAGCTGCTCTTCTTTGCAGTTCTTGTGATTTAAACGTTAAGTCATTATTCGTTCTTCAAGTGAGTGATGTCTCACAACTCATGGGATATATATTGAGGTAAAGCCAACTATAATACAATTGTAACATAAATTAAAATACTTTTTGTTGTTTAGAATGGAAACCGCTTTATATGAATTGGCGAAAACCTATTACCTTCAGGAGTCTAAACTGGTTAAAGTCCATAGGGATCAGCTCAACAAAACAACTCATCAATTGCTTTATGTCAGACATCAGTTCAAAATCGCGTTCTTCAATGAACTTCGACAGGACTCGACCACTGCTCTCAAGTGAGCCCTCATTGAAATGTTTGTAAATTACTTTAATTTAGAATCTAATGTATGGACAGACACTATAAGAACTCTTACGCCAGTCTAATGGAGGTAAGGGTGACGACAACCAATTTGTATGAAATCAAAACAATCGGTGGTTTTGTGAATTACAAAATATGCAAATTGTGTTTCCAACTCAACACTCCTTTGGACGCAATCTCTCAGTTCAGAAAACATATCGATATCTTCAAGAATAAGTCCGAACCAAAAGAAATAGAGTTCGAGCACTCGTCGTGGCTCTCAAAACAGTTCGCACTATTCGCTGAGCTCTTCGATGTGGCCATAATGACTGGTCTGACCCCCTCTCAAATGCAAAACCCCGGATATTATTACTATGAGGCAGCCCTTCAAACAATGCAAAGAAGAAAACTATGTCTTTCTCTCTGCACTCAAACCAATTTCGATGACTTAAGTCCTGAAAACTTGGAATTATTTAATTCTGTTTTACAACCGACACAACAAATGGAGTTTTTTGGTCAGAGGTCGTGGAGACCCGGCTGTCAGAGTGAGTAACCCGTCTTTCATCTGTTATATCATTGATTTAAATTTGTGTTCAGCTCTGGAGCCAATCGATTCGGAAAAGGAACGAATCGGTATAAAAGCCCTTCAATACAAAGAGTTGACAACAGTTAATCACTCCGTATGTTATAAAACACTATATTTGGATACCAGTTATAACACAATTGTTTTAATTCAGGAATTGGTTATAGTTTTGTTAAGTAATGCTATAAATCAGTTCAAGAAATACAAATGTCCCCGAATGAAGAGATATCTCATGGTTTTGGTCGCCGAACAATATTTTCTTAGCAAAGACTACACAAACGCTTTGACTTTTCTGACTAATGTTTTGCCGCAATACAGACACGAGGGCTGGCAGTCACTCATCCAAAATATTCTGATCACTGCACTACAGTCAGCGTATCTCTCGGCTGATGCCATCAATTTCGTCAAATTAGGTCTCGAATGCATTTCTGCCAATCGATTCACAATTGAAGATAAAATTTCGATTCAGGAAAGCATTCAAAATATAATGAGAAAACAATTACCACTTTTCCTCTCATTTGTGGACCGAAATGATTCGGAAACTGCTCTTAAATTGTGGTCAAATGGATTACAAAATTCTGTGGAACCAATGATATTCACATTAAAGATGGACTCGTATTTGAATTTTGTTGAATGCAAACCAAAATTCACTTCAAATAGTTTTTATTTCGACGAAAAGATAAAAATGGATCTGTTTTTGGAATCGAATGCTCCGAATCCAATCCGTTTCACAAAACTAAATATTTTGTTTTCCAATCAATTTTATAACCAATTCTGTGAACTCACAGATTCTTCTGATGAAGACTCAGAAAACAATTTATTATTAATGCCTTCAAAACTAAAACAGTTAACCTTTGAAATGATTGCCTTATCTGAAGATATTGACCGAAAACTAACCATAATTGGTGTGAATTTAACGCTCGGAAGTGATTCGATGTCTGCATTAATTCAGTTTTCTTTCAATGAGGAGCAGAAGTTTCCGGACTTTAATAATCGTTTGTCTCATATAAAACATATAAAACAAATAACAAGTCTATTGTCTACAAAAGTAGTCAAACCTTTCCCTAAATTGGAGCTTAAGATATCTCATAATCCGCCGGCGCTTATGAATGAGTTCTATTCGATTGGAATATCGATTAAAAATAAGGAACCGTTCGATGTCTTCAATGTTAGACTACTTTTAAAAATATTTGACTCAAACAACGATGAAATTGAAAGCAGTTCTAAAGCTTTCATTTTATGGGAAAATCAATTCAAAAAACTTACAGAAAATTATTTGCTTAAAGATATCAAAGTTAACGAAGAACTCAACGAAAGGATTGTCTCTAAATTTGAAAACATTGAAAACCATTTGATTGTCGTTTCTGTCACTTATGATTCAGTGTTCGAAATCGGAACCGAACAGAAAGTTATTTCTCTGTCCGTCACTGAAAAAGTGAGAACCGATGTATTGATACCATTCATAAACACTTGTGAGTTATTGAATCTGTCGTCAGGCAAAGTATCTCAGGTCCGGGTATCGGAGCCTTTCTTTCTTAAACTGATTACCAAACAAAACACTGAAATCGGAATTCAAATAATCGAATCGATTCCTATATTTCACGAATCAATCAGTTGTTTGTCTCAAATAACTAATAATATTGAAGAAAACGATTTCGTGGACCAAACCCTGAAAATTGTTGGTTCAGAAGAGCACTCAATTCCTTTGTGTTTAGGAATTTGTTTAATCAAATGGAAGCGAAAATCTGATTCGCAAAATATGTCGGCAATGGTTTCTGAAACATCGGTTCCACTGCCCGTCATATCTATACTCAATTCACCCCTTTTTGTTGAACTAGACTTTCCTGAAGTCTGTGTCGCCAGAAATCCAGTGATTCTTCGCTACAATATTCACAATCGAACAGAAAGTGACTTATCTTTAGAACTCTCAATGGGAACGTCCGATAATTTTATGTATTCGGGGAACAAATTAGTGAGCACTTCAATAATTCTCTTAAAATGGAAATACCTCTAAATTTATTCATTAACTTTAGGTTCAAATGGTTTTGTCGGGGCATCAGAAGAGAGTACAGAATTACATTCTCTACCCTTTGGTCTGCGGATCAATTCTTTTACCAAAATTCCGAATAGTTATGAATCCGGAGACCAATAGCGCGAAGGCTATTGACTTCATCGACCAAATAATTCCAAATCAAATCTTAGTTTTTGTGAGAAAATAATTGAATTTTTATTTATTTTTTTAATTAATTTTAATCTTATTTTTAGCCTCAAAACAAAATTCCGATCATATAGTGAACCGTCAATTGGGTCGGTCTCCGGTCCGGGTCTCTGGTTTTACTGATTGAAAGGCCATTTATATGGAATAAAATTTAAATTAAGTGCTAACAATAGCCCTCACAATAACACAATAAGACAATAAGAGAGTAACAAGGTAATCTATTGTTTGCCATAACTTACTTTTTAACATAATTGGAAAAACGGAGTATTTATTAAGTTTTCTTTAATATTATATAATTTAAAATACGTATAAAATATTTTATTTATTCTAAACTATTGTTATATTAATTCAATTCTATGATAAATAAAAATTTTCGCAAATTGTTTGAGAATTGATTAATATTTAGACATCACCACTGTCTCGAGCTCAGGGGGGGGGGGGGTATTAGGGGTGAAGATCTCAGGTGG
>JAQGBD010001669.1:0-14174 GCA_034698165.1 Punctoribates punctum | reverse complement strand
GGAGACATAGGATAGGACTGAATACTGTATATAAGCTGACAATCAATGATAATATATTTATTTATAATGATATGTCTTTTCTGAATATCGATTGAAAACCTCTACAGAGGTCTACAGAGGCCTCACATTTGTATTGGTTTTCATGTGATTCATATTTTTGTTTCAAATATTACGTAACCAACGATTTGTGTGAAACCCTATAATAGTTCAATGTTTTGAAGGCGACGATTAGCCCAATGAGTATTGAATGAGTTTTGATTGAGTATTGAATGAGTATTGAATGAGTATTGAATGAGTAAAGACAATTAGACTATTTTATTGAGCAATACATTTAAAACGATAATTAAATAAAAGTCAATAGAAAATTAATTTTTAGTTAAATTGTGTTTCAAAGCGATTGGAAAACATCTTTGAATTAATGTTAATATGTTTTGAGTAAAAGCGTAATAAAGACGTGAAATGACGTCACTCTATATATCAGATGACTTTTGTTTTTGTTGTTTATATTCAATATCTTTGAATCCTTTGTCTTAATTCGCAGTTCAAGTGATTTACAATTCAAATAAATAAAGGATTTGAGAAACCATTTGAATGATTAGTAAATAAGTGATAAAAACAAAACTCTGAGACAAATATCAGATTATTATATCAGTGATCACATCAACTGATCCGAAATTATGGCCATTTTGGACATCCCGTGGCTGTCGGAGTCCATCAAGAAGAGAGCCCTCAGATATCTCCTCCAAAGATATTTGGGTAACTTTTTGTTGGAGAAGTTGACCCTGGACCAATTGAGTATAGACTTATACGGCGGCACCGGATCTATTCGGGGCATTCTTCTGGATGTGGACACAATCAACGATGAGTTGAATCACTTGTCTTCGTTTAAGTTCATCGACGGCCAAATAGGAGAGCTCTCAGTGAACATTCCCTGGACTTCACTATTGACTGACTCCTCGTCCATTCATTTCGATGGGATTTCTCTGAATTTATGCAAATTAGGGAATAAAAAGTCGGATCACTTCCGAGAATCGAATCACATCTCAAAGTCTTTGATGACATCTTCGATGCAAATCGCAGAGGAGATCGTCAACGAAGAAGAGGACAAATTCGAGGGACTGGAGATGTTTGCGCAGCTCATCGACTCTGTCTTAAGACGATTCAAACTCTCGGCCAGAAATACGAGCTTTAAGTTTGTGTTTCCGCGAAAAACAGGTGACGGACAGGAAATAGAAATCAGAATAAAGTATATTACGTGTGAAGAAGAGGATCATATGGGAGACGACGACCCAAACGATCAGAACATAAACATAGTCTCAGAAACGATAACCAAAATTATATCTCTCGAAGGGATAGAAATTCTTATTAATTCTGTTTTGGTCTCAAAACTCAATGGAAAACATTCACTGAAACTGAAAATCGATGAAAACAAAACTGATTTACAGATATTCTTCGGTTCGCATATATTTTCGATCATTAATTCCAAACATTTGGAAACTTTGATCGAATTATTCGAATGCGGGGAACAAATGTCGACAGACATCAGTCCAATGAGTGGGGAAAAGCTTATGAGTTCTGAAGACTACCTCAGAGTTGAACAACAGTTACAGTTAGAGTCTGGTTGTGCCAAATCTCCGCCAAATACTGTGATATCCTCTTCTTTGGTGACAATGGACTCCAATAAATGGACGACTTGTGGTCTGATGGAAGACGAAGACGAACCAAAGTTTTTGCCGCTCAACAAATCAAATGAAGAAAAACATAATATAAACGTAAACACAAAGAAGACAAAGAAATCCGAATTCAATTGTCATTTAAGAGTTCCCGGTTTAACCCTTTGTCTTATTTCTGGCGATTCGATGCCTCGATTCGAGGGAATCCCTATTATTGAGACACAGAACTCATTTCCCAGAATTAATCAGTTCTTAGACAAAGTATTGAAAGATTTCAGTCATATGCGGTTCCTTTCACTTCATCTCTCGTTTGATATCAATTCTGATTCGTTTTGTTTTTCGTGCGGAGACCTTATGGTTAGCGAAGTCTTGAACAACAAAATGAGTCCAATCTTCTGGAATCGACTCAATAACCAAACAATTGGTAATCCGTTTCTGCGCTTCAAATCAAAGGATAATCTGATGTCACTTAATGTGGATTCAATCAATTTAAGACTCGATCCGACATTTTTAGAGAGATATCAAAATTACTTCAGTTATGTCTCACATAATAATAGTTCGCAAAACAATTCGGACATCAATTTAGAAATCAATTGTGAAGACATTAAACTCGAGTTATTGTTTCCGATTCCAGATTTGAGACCTTTAGACGAAAGAAGTTTTTCAGAGCTCAGGGATGAGTCAATTCGTTTGCATTTATCCAATTGTCAAATGAATGTCAACCCAAACAGTGGTGAAATCAGATGTAAGACATTCGCCATTGACTTCAAAACAGATAACGAATATACGAATATAAGTAACGGACAGTCGGTTGACTCCCAAATGATTTCTCTCAAGTATCGGTTGGGAGTGCCCCCACCCCTGTCCACGACACTGACTGAAGAGCAGGTCAATCAACTGTACGACGCAGAGATGGAAGATTCGATTTATGTGGGACAGACTGCCCCACAACAGGTCACTCAACCCTTTCAGGTGAAGCGTAAAGTTATTGGAAGGGATGCCAATGAGAACGAACAGGTGTTGACACCGGGGGACAGAACACATTTGAAAAAGTATATGGAAGGCGCCGAAGGGTCCGCACAATTCTATTTTGAACTATTTGTCCCCACAATTGATATTCGCCTCCAAAGCAAAGAACAATTCGAACTCATATACAATAGAATAGCAAACGATTTGATTCTATGGACGCCATTCATAGATAAGACAATGGAATCGACTGCAGACGAGTCGTCACCGATCGCACAGAATCCCACTTTTTTCAGCTGTAAAACAGCGACAATGAGTGACTCCAATTCGACGAACTCCTCGTTCCACTCAATTATGGCTCCGACACAAACCAATAGATCAAATTTGATGGCAATTGTCCTCAACTTAAATGATGTCACTTTCGAAATGGGGTCCAAAGAAGAGAAAACTCAAGAAATTTTCGGACAAAATTTAATGATGGGTATAGTTGTGGGCGACCACAATGAGAGCAACAGTTCTCTCTGCATGTCCTGTGAGAACCTTAGCCTCAAATCTAATGGTTGTGTCATAATTAGTGGCAATATTTACAGCGAACCCAACTGTGTCTTCACTTTAGCGCTGGATATCAACAAAGAAAGCGAATCACTAAAGAAGATAAAACTCGCCCTTCAGTTGAGTTGCGCCGCAATGTATGAAATACAGATCGATGTCTTCCAACACTTCTGGAACTTTATTAATGTCACCGACGAGGAAGTGATTGGATACAAACCACCGAAAGTGATTACCGAACTGCACATTGATCTGTTGGACAGCGCTATCACTTTAGAAAATTTGACGACAAGACCGGCTCTGATCACATTCGAAGACATTTATTTAACTTCAATGGTTGTCGAGAACACAAACCAAACACTTCTTCGAATCTTCGCGGAAGAGACTCTGTTTTGTCTGAAGCGCAACAAAACATCGTTGGAAGCGATGAAGAACTATATTTGTGTCATTCAGTCGGGAATTATTGACTTGAATTTGAAGCTTTCAAAGGATGAAAAACTCGAATTCAAAGTTTCCAATAATGCTATCGATGTTAGAGTTTGTGCCGACTCTTTCACCGCTTTGTGTCAAATAATCAGTTCGTTGACATCGGGCTCAACAAACAATAGCGAAGTGGAGAGCATTGCCTCTGAAAACACTTCCGTTGAAAAGACATTCGATGGCGATCTCATGGAAGACGCGATGGGAGACAACGACCAGATTATGGCTGAAAGTGAAGACGACAGCGACGAAGAGCCGCCAAAATTCTGTAGTTGTGAGAGCCCTCAGATGGATGAGAGCGGATTCTTTATATTGGGCGCCGACGACTGGGGAACGGGTATCAAACAGACTTCTGAGCCTCAAATTCGTGTTCTCACTGAAGAATCGGTTAATGTAGTCGACAATCATTTCAATATTTCCCGTCAAAGACTAATACCAGAGATAACTGCGGCCACTATTTGTCGATACTTTCTCGAAGAGATGACTTTAGTATTGCATTTATTCGATGGCAAAGACTTTGATGACGATCTCCCGAATGACAGTCCCGTTGAAAAGCGAAGCGAAGACACGAAAAGCTTTAAAAGTTTTAAATCAAATAAAACTTATCATTCGATGGAACCCAGAGTTCGTTTCTCTGAGGGGTCGGTCCATATGTGGGAGAATATAGATCTGGACCACAATTCTCTCCGTCCCTCGCATTCTAACCAAAGCATAGGCGCCACCAATTCATTCAAATCGATGGGAGGTCTCAAACGTCAAACGGATACCTGTGTTCTCATTTGTCTCAATAAAGTGAAGACTTTGTTCGAGAATTTCGAAACTGATTTTCCCCTTTCCTGGAGATTCCTGTTTATGGTTCAAGACTTCGAAATCATCGATCGGGTGATCGCTTCCAAAATCAAGAAAATGCTTTACGAGCACTGCTCTGAGAGTATGCCCCGAAGGAAACACACAAATATGATCTCTGTTAGGGCCACAACTCATAGGAATGCCGACAACAAAGAAGAGAGTGAACTAAAGATAGCCATAAAGCCATTGCGGGTCAACTTGGACCAGGACACTCTCATCTTTTTGGGACAGTTCTTCTCTACAGTCATTGCGAGTATGGGTTCAGAAACTGAGAACCCATTGAATTCATTGAATAGTCCCGTCGCTAACAATTCGGCCCCTTTTGAAGAAACGGTAGGTTTTGAGGACAATGTGAGCAATACTTCAGAAGTGAGTCAAAACACAACAGCAACCACTACAACGACCTGTTCCACGAACCGAAAGGGCTCCGACAGTCTCAATAAAGTATTCTTCCGACTCTTTGTATTTTCACCGGACGTTCCCATTCGACTGGACTATCACGGAAAACGAATTGACTTCGATCAGGTATTTCCTCTTTACTTATAAACAATTGATTAATTGGAAAATTGGAAAAATAGGGCGCACTTCGGGGTCTGTTCTTAGGTTTGGCTCAACTCAATCAAAGCGAACTCCGGTTAAAGCGTTTGAATAACAAACACGGATTGCTTGGAATCGACAAAGTCTTGTCGTTTGCAATCAATGAGTGGATGAAAGACATTAAGAGAAATCAATTGCCTTCCATTTTGGGAGGGGTCGGACCAATGCATAGCTTCATTCAATTGTGTAAGTCTTTCAATCACTCATTAATTCAGTAAAATTTAGAAATCAATTCATTCTATCCCTCAGTTCAGGGAATCCGAGACTTGGTTTGGATGCCTATCGATCAGTACAGACGCGACAAACGGCTCGTCAGAGGCATTCAAAGGGGCGCCCATTCATTCTCTGCGTCCACAGCAATGGCAACACTAGATTTGGCCAATCGTTTCGTCTCTTTGATACAAAGTGCGGCCCAATTCGCACACGACGTCGTCACACCGCCCACTCCTGGACATAGACCACAGACAATGGCTTTAATGAATACACAGCCACGAGATCTCAGAGAGGGTGTGGCCGTAGCTGTGGCTGTTGTCCGGGAAGGCTTTCACGACGCTATACGAGAAGTGACAACCGCTGGAATGGCTCCCGATATAAGTGCGTGCATTGGAGGAGTGGTTCGACAAATACCTTCAGCTATAGTACAGCCGATTATTATCGGAAGTCAGGCCACTTCTAATGTTTTGGTCGGCATTAGAAACCAATTGACTCCCGACGCCCGCACCGATGACCACCAAAAATATAAAAATGCTTCCGAGAGATAGACTTTTGTTTGAAACCAATTAAGGAGTGAAAGAACCGATAGTTTTATTAAATATTAATATAAATATTATTTTTATATAAATAAATTCAGAAATTATTGATCGAAACCGCAGTAAATGTTCCCAAAAGTTAACGATTTATTCGTTTAAATATTATACAAATGTCTAAAACGGCCGCTAATTATGTAATTAAATTTAGAAAACTATTTAAATATTTCCAGTCATTCAATATATAAATATATAATTAAATCATTAAATCTGTATTTATATTAATATTTTGGACGACTAGTCATCGATTGTGTTGAATATGTTATAAATATTAAAAATAAAATTTTTACCGTTTCTATAAATTTTGTTTCAATAGACTATTTGATGAAATAGTTGTGGTCCTCCTCTCCTACCGTTCCTCCGAACCTAAATGAATGAGTTATTGATTAGAAAATATATAAATTCTAATATATTTTTCGTTCATTTTTATTGAAAAGGCGTTGATTTGATTCAATGAGTTTTTGTGAACTTAAGTATTAAACAAATAGTTTCTTAAAGCTTTTGTGTCAACTCTTTGAGAATAAATGGTTTATTCCTCTGAGTCGTATCATTAGTGGAATGAGTCTTCTCTCGAGTGGAGGGCTTTTCTCATTCATTGTATCGAAAAATTAATGAAAGAGTGATCGCATCTAATCTGAAGAGAAACCCATTTATCTTAGGATTCAAAGTCTCTATAAATCTATCATTGATTGCAAACAATACTCAAGTCTTGCGGATTATCACTGATAACAAGAAATAGTAAACACTGGATATTGGAAGACTACCCAGGACACTTCATTAGGATAACATTCTTTGATCTTTAAGAATAAAATCTCAACCGATTCCATGGAATAAAATTGGGATAATTTGGGAAAAAATTCCTTTAGTTTCTCTCAGTTTTCACCGCATTTTCATATCATTTAATAAAAATAAATATTCGATGGAAACTGAAATTCAATATTCAGTGGCAATGAATCGAAGAAACAATTGATTGAATTCTTTGCCGAATCAAACGTATAATCAATTCTATGACTGACTCATTGGTTATAATCAGTTTCCAATAATTAAGAGCATTTAAATTCATTTTATTCAAAATGAGCAAGCCTCATTAAAAACAATGGAAAATTGCTTCTAAAAATGTATATATTCGAGAAATTATACGAATTTATTCCAGGTCAAACTTTATTGAACTTGAAAACTTATTGAAACTGGTGTTAACCCTTATTAATTCAGCATTGAATTGCTTCTATACGTTAAATATATGATTAAAACTATTTGTCTATTTTGAGGAAAGGTCAAAATGTTGGCCATCACTCAATTTAAATGAATTGTTTATGTTTTGCTTATTTAGGAAAAGCGATAATACATTACATTATAGTTATATCGTATTGTATTGTATTTAAAGAGTTTTCTTCGCGAAAAACAGAGTTTATCTTCAATTCAATGACAAAATATTTATCGATATTATGATAAACGAAAAAAATATTATTATTTGGCAAACAATTGGATTCATTCCTGAGGCCAAACATTTGGTTAAAGTGAACAGAATTTCAAGTTTTCTTCGATTACTTCTAGAATTGCTTTATATTAATCGGATTCGCCTCAGAGTCAGAATAGGAACTGATTTCTGAGTAAATCTAAGTTTAAAATTGAAAACAAAGTCTTGCATTTGATTCGAGTAATTAATTAGAATTTGATTAACCTTGAAATCATTTTCTTCTGTCAATACACTTATTGTAAACTCATTTCTAATTATATGTCTTTTACTTCCTATGAAACAAAACCATTGATCAAAAGTCTCAGATGTGATTGATTTGGACTGAGCTCCCACTTACTTAATCTGTCCCTTCCAGCTTTCAAAAGGGAGTTTCCTGGTAATTATATCCAGTTCCAATTAAAATGGATCTAAATTTAAATAATGAACTGATTTCTCTTTCTATAAAATGATTGAAAATTTGCATTTAATTTATTTATTGATTTCCTTATGAAATATATTAAACAAATCTGAGGAAAACTAACTTAATATTGATGTAAACCCTGAGTACTCAATATTAACTGAAATCAGCTCAGAATTGTCAAAAAAAGTTGTTTTTATTGGTCACAATTGGTATTTGTAAAGTGAACAAGATAAGAAAATTTCAAATCAATCATTTGGACAAAAAGTCAAATTAATTAAAACTTTTTAAAAGGATATTCTTTATGAAAGTGATTAGCATTTTGTCAAAAGCTATGATTCATTGCCGGATGTGTTGGCATCGGATCAATATCTGGTAGACAACAGCAGTAAGAAAAAGAATAATAATATTGGTTGAGAATAGCCGGGAGTCTCTCAGAATTGGTGGGGCTGTCAGTGGCTGTCAATGGGTCTCACAGTTTAGCGTTCAAACAATAATCACAACAAAAGCCAATTGAAATCATTGTTGGTATATAAGTGTCAGCCTTGTCTGGAGTTACCTTGTAATCAAATGCACACTAATTTGAAATCCCAGCACAGAATATAAGTAATCAGATTTTAGAGAATTGCTTTCATTATCTCTTTGTTTCTTCACATTTGCAGACCTCAGACATGTTGTCGCCGAGTATTTACAGCGTTTGTCAACGCAATCGACTCCTCTTAGAACAGGACATTAAAAACTCTTTGAACGCCAATAATAAAAGAAGATCTTTAGTTCTTCAACTGATCCGGTAATTTATTTTTCTCGTTAATAAGTTTGATTTAATTTTAATAGATTTTTGTTTTGAAATTAGTGACGGAAACACTCATTCATTCCTAAATGCGATCAAAAAGTCAGAGCCTCTCGAATACAAGAAAGTTGTCGATCAAAACTTGGATGAAAAATGCAGTGCAGAAGAAATGCTGGAATTCTCTAAGAATCAACTGAAAGAGGAACCGCCTCTAGTGTCCAGAGAGTTGATTCCTTTGGGGAAGTCTTCAGAATCTGATGGAATCCGTTTCATGCAATGGAATATATTATCTGAAGGTAATTACGATTCTAATGATCTTCTTATAAAAATAGTGACTAAACGCGATATTATATCAGTAGAACTGACACTAACCTGTTTTGCAGGTTAAGGATTGATAAGCGTTTAAACATTGACCCAATTATTAATTGCAATCATAAATATTTAATTGAAATAAACTTAATGAGTCTCTAATTGTTTGTCACTCTTTTTATTGACAGCTTTGGGCACATATTTTGATCGCTTCGACACCTGTAGTGCCGATGACCTCAAGTGGTCGAATAGGCGGTGGAAGATAGCTCTCGAAGTATTGCAATACTCGCCGCTGGACCTGATTTGTATGCAAGAGGTATGTCCAGGACTTTGGGTTTGTTTACTCAAAACTAAACCAAACATAAATTGAACTAAAGGTCGATTGCTTTGATTATTTGATGGAAATATTCAGTCGATTGGGTTATGGGGGCATATTTGTGCCCAAACCAGACTCCCCCTGCAATTACATTGAGAACAACATCGGACCGGACGGATGCGCCATATTTTGGAAACTCAATCGATTGGAACTTTTGAAATATTCGAAGAGAATTCTCAGAGTTTATAAATATCAGACAAATCAAGTGGCGCTCTGCACAACATTCAGACACATAGACTCTGGTAGGGAGTTATGTGTGGCCACAACTCATCTAAAGGCTAGAAAAGGTCCTATTCTATCAGCTTTTCGTAATGAACAGGGTATGTATTGATCTCCTCTTTTCTCTTCAAACAACCAATTTTTTGATTTTTCAAAACAGGAAAGGATTTAATGAAGTTCTTAGAAAAGAAGACGAAAAACAATATCCCACTGATATTGAGCGGAGACTTCAACGCCGAACCCAACGAAGCCGTCTATAGAACAATAACCAGTCGACTAAAATCAGTCTATAAGGAAGGCCTCAAAGAGGAGCCTCTATTCACCACTTGGACTAAACGGCAGTCGGAAAAGGAAATGAAGAGAACTCTGGATTACATATTCTATACTAAGTCTCACTTCAATGTAACCTCAATTCTCTCACTGGAGAGCCAACAGTTAAGAGACCCGATTCCTAACCGTCAGTACCCATCGGATCACTTGTCATTAGTATCTCATTTTGAATTTACCGATCAATAACTGAATTATAATTTCAAACATTATTTCGTGGATTAAATACAAAACTTTGCGAATTATCTCTCCTTTGGATTCAAATAATTAATAAATTTATGTATTTTTGGTAAAAGTTTAAAAGATATCACTTTTATTACAGATTTATATATAATATTAACGACAAATAATTTACAGATATATCAGAAATTTATTTTGTTATCGAAACCTATGCGACAAATTAAGACTAAGTGTTAGCGTTGGGCGAACTGTTGTGGGCGTCCGGTTTGCTCTCCAGAGTGAACGGAGGGATTCGACAGTCAAATGTGTTTCCGTCTTCTCTTTCCATTTTGAAAGTACCCCTAATTTAGTGGAAAAACCATTAAAATAGAATCACAAGTCGAGAACAGTTAGACTCACCACATGTGACCACTGGGGGCCTGAAGACTCACGTGACTACTGTATTGAAAAGCAGGAAATGATTTTGAGAGAACCGGTTCCTGAAAGACACCACAGATTTATATTTAGCCGATAACCGAGTTTTCAAGTGATATACCTGTCCGACAACACCTCTGCCCCGAACGGTCTCCAAAGTACCGGAGAGACTAAATATTCTCCAATGCCTTTCCCTGAGCTGAACCGCTAATTCTCCCAAATTTTCTAAACGAATACAATATCTCCACTAAAATGAGAGACAAATCAATAATTGATTGAAATCTTTGATTAGAGTTAAGACAAACCCAATAGACGTTTGTGTTCTGCGAATTACGACAACCCATATAAAAGGGAATGACTGTCACACGAATATTCTCTGTCGTCTCTTTGTGAACATCTGAGAGTTCGAGCCACGGGTGGTTCTTCTCCTGCCAGGCTCTCAGTGTCTCTCTGGGAGTATACGGCGGGTCCTTTTCCGGGTCCAACATTAGAAACTTATCAAACAATTCGTGTTGAATGGGCTGCTTCTCAGTGCTGGTGTAGGGGAGGATGTCTTCGTGCGCCACATAATCCAGTCCTGGGATTGCATACAACGAACGACTGTTCTCTTGATTGCCCAGAAAAGTGACGGCTTCGGTCTGAGTCCTCTATCAATACATCCCTTTCAGCAATCATTAGACACATATTGTGATACTCACCACAAAAGGACAGTCTCTGGTGTCGATCAGCACCTGATAGTAGGTATGTGTGTGTCCTTTGACTTCACGGCCGACTGTGTTATATCCGGCACTACTTTCATCACTATTTCTGCCATCAATTCAAAGAAGAGATTAAACATGAGTTTGAAAGACATGAAAATCGTTTGAAACCTGTTTTGATTCTTGTGATTGACGTCTCTGTCGTAGACTCTGGCCATCCACGGGAATAAAGTCACGCCTCGATATCCAAAGACGCGGTGCAGAAACAGTTGTCCGGTTTCGTACTTTCCCTCCAATTTGGGGGTTTCCAGTCTTCCGACTTCAGCCAATCTATTGATTACAACAAAATTTAATTCAAGAAAATTATTTTCGGCCGAAATTCAGTGAAAACCTCGTGAATTGTTGCGAATTTCGGGCACATATCTGACGGACTTTATGTGGGGTCAGACATAACGAGTCTATAAAATGGTTGGAAATACAAAACCGTTTGAATATAATTAAAGTCATTTAAAAATCCAAATCAAGTAAAACACAATTTAAAACAAAATTTGAATAAAATGGCAAACAATGAGTGAATCGTCTGCTCAGAGATGGCGTTCACTCCAATACTCTCAACGATTGCCGTAATCTCGTCATCCGATTAAAGACACCCGAAGTGAGAAGTGGTCACTGATATCACACTTTCCAAGAGTTGTTTTATTTACTAATCAATGTTTGTTTGTTAATAATTGTTTGAATATTATTATAAAATCATTTATTTTTCATAATTATATCGATTGTCTCTATTCTGTGAAAAGTTATCAATTTGTGAATTGAGAGCAAATCTGAAGCCTTTCCTCACAATTGGGAGACTATTAATCATTTAAACCATTATTTAGTTATCCTTTAAAAGAGAAAATATTTCACATTTTTGTGAAATCCATTTCTTCTTAAACTTGAGATTATTTGGAAATTAATGAAATCTGTTCTGAAAGAGATGTTGCAACTTGCAACAATTCATATGATTCCTATAATACATGGTTTAAGTTTTATTTGAAAGGCGCTCGAATAAATTAGCAAGTACAATCAATTAGACTAATTAAAAGAACTGGTCATTAATA
Source organism: Punctoribates punctum (assembly GCA_034698165.1). Taxonomy (NCBI): domain Eukaryota; kingdom Metazoa; phylum Arthropoda; class Arachnida; order Sarcoptiformes; family Punctoribatidae; genus Punctoribates; species Punctoribates punctum. The sequence continues at coordinate 1,967 of JAQGBD010001669.1, read as the reverse complement.
AAATAATGAGTAAATCATTGACTTTATTGCTGTCTTATGTCTCAACCGATAAATAATTAGGAAACAAATGGATTGCGATTTCGATAAAAGCCTTAATTATCACTGATTTTAGTGTTATTCACAAAATTTCTTCAATAAATCACAAAATTTTGGTTTTAAATTGATTTCGATTTTACAAACAATACTCGAATGGGATAATCGAGTCTTTTATATCATTTCAGAAGAATATTCTTGGAAACAATATTAGAAAAATACAAATATGGAACCGATTTTTAAGAAGAAAAGACATTTTTCACTCGAAATTTATTGGTCTCAGCTTTTGTTGTGATTAATATGAATGAAATGGAATATAAATTATGAAAAATGAGCATGCATATCCATTATATCTGCTTGAAATCAATTCCACTCCAAATGGAGTGGATTTGAGTAATCTATTTGATAAAAATAAATCGAAGAATAAATGAAATAATAAACTTGCAATTAATCACAATTCTCTCTAATTCCAGATTTGGCTCAAATTAAATGAATATTAGATTTCAATTCGAGAAACTCATTAATTAGAGATTTAGTGCATTACTATTAAACAAAAATACTTTTCTCTCTATTAATGATTTCTATTTCACCAAAAGTGTTGAATAAATAATATGAAAAGTGAATTAACTTGCTCAATTGATATTTTTGCTTTCATTCTATTGTATTGATCGAAAGTAAGACAAATTACATTCTCTGAACTTTAATTCTCATTCAATATATAATAGAAATTCAAAAGAATATTCATTGAAAAAGATTTCTCACTTATAGCGGAAACTCGAACTAATGGTTGAACTAACAAATCACCTTGTACAAACACGGTTCTGAATTGTTTGGTAATTTTGTATAGAAATATGTAGGAAATGGTGTTATTACTGAAAGTACAGATGAATACGAAGAAAAAATGATCCGATTCTTTAGACATGAAATGGATAGAGTGTTGTGGAGTTGCAAATGGAATGTTAGTCTAGTGCTGATCCAATTGAGATGATTGTTGTCTGTCTGTACGGGATGTGGTCCTCTGTGGTATACTTGGTCTCTATTGTTCTCTAAACATAATCAACATTTCCTTTGGCATCAATCAAAATAATTGATTGGATTCTGTGTTATAGAAAAGCAAATATATGTCACTATTATTTATACCATACTATTCAACATTAGGTTCTATACAAGAAGTCTGACTAATTCATGCCTCCCAACCCTCCAACCATATAATATATTCGGTATTAGATCACAAAAATGAACTCAACTCATATGTGGTCGCATGAGTTGAAGGCAAATCCGTTGGCATCCCTTACCAGTTGATTGTCACCAAAATATATTTCAAACCAAATATATAATAAATAATATTTATTCGACATTTGATTAAATAAATTATCACTCATTTCCTAATTATGTCTTTTTATACTATTTTTCCCAAATTGAGTTCAAAATATCTGAAATAAAATAAAATCTGTAAATAAAAAAAATTATAAATTTCTTATGAAAAACACTATTTTCTGTCTTAATTAGTGATTAAATAAAGATATAACTTGAATTATCAAGCAATAAATTGTAGAGAATATGGTTTATTAGGAGAAAAATAGAAGCTATTGTTAAAAGAATAAAACGAATTAAGGTTTGGTTTTCTGCGAAATGCTCTCAACTATTGTTACAATTGATGTGATTATCAAATAAAGTCTCAAATTGAAGAAAGTTTTTAAAAATCTATTTTTCTTTTAAAGTTGATTTAAATAGTTTAAAAATGCATTACTAAATGTACTCGAATTGTTCAAAACCAGGGGTGCGCAAGGGGGAGGCCTTTTTATTTGGCCCCCCCTAAGGTCAAAAAGTGTGATTTGGCCCCCCCTAGGATCGAAGAAAAAATTGCCGCCGCGCGAAGCGCGGCGGCAATTTTTTGGATATTTTTGGTAATTTTCGGTAAATTTGGCCATTTT
>JAQGBD010001668.1:0-14182 GCA_034698165.1 Punctoribates punctum | reverse complement strand
ACCGACGACCAATTTATATACGCCGAGAAACTTCGTTATCGTCGTAAAAAATCTACTGCTATCTCACCATTAAGGGCAAGGATCTTGGCGATCAATACACAAATTCCATAGACTGGGTGTCTATTCAATGAATGAACTATATTTGACTGCATTTTCCTAAACAATAACCAATACTTTGAAAGACAAGAAAATATATATAAATTTAATCTTAAATGTGATTATTAGGGGGACTGACATCTCATTCCAGACTACAATTTGCAACTCTTTTTTCTAACTCAATAACGAACTCATATTTTATACCTGAATACTAAAGAAAGAGATCTGATTATTGTTATCACTTTATTATTATTATTATGACCCGAATGGAGAATCTCTTTAACTCAAGAACTTCCAGTTTTGCCATCAAATGCAATGAATTCAATAAAGATATGAGTTTTGGATTCGAATAACGACAATACAATTGTCTCAAAGTTTACCAAAATTATTGACTTCAAGGATTGAATATTCAATTGATATCTTTATTTCTTCATTAATTATGAGATCATTGAATATATTTATTCGAGGTTCAGGTCATAAGTAGTGAATGCATTCAGAAGTGAGCTTTTAATGAGTTGAATATATTGTCCATATATTCTGCTAATAGCCATATTCTCTTTGTTCATAACGAGAACACCATGCTAATTCATATGTTTGTCCATTTTATTGAAATGTTTGATCGGGAATCGGGGAAAAACAAGATAGATGCAATTTTAAGACAAACTAATTAAAAATCACTTCTTTTGAAATGTTTTCGTAAATATTTATTGCAATTAATTTTAATTATGTTTCAAACATTCATTTCATAAACAAATTAAGAAAATATTTTTTGTGGAATTACTGCAAAAATGTGTTAAACAGAAACATATTTCAGAAGTGAAAACGACTCGAATTTTAAATCAACAGACAATTGACCCGAAAGTGACCTCAAGAGTGACCCTCTGCTGAACGCTGAGCACATCCCGGGACAGTGTAAGTGTCGATCACTCGACTCATCAAATTAATAACTCGACATAATTTTGTCACGAAATAAGTCGAGCACTTGATTTGTGTGGAGTGAGCACTGACTGGTCCCTCGTATCAAATGTCTTGAGCCAAGTCTACTCAACCATTAAGGAGGCGCCGAAGCGGCATATCTTATGCCATACGAAACCTAAGCAGAGGCTTAATGTTTATGTGTTGTATGAAAAATAGAAGTCTGAGAGCTTTGAGACAACGAATGACCAAAAAATACATTAAATGCTTCGAAAACTATATTTCAAATTAACGAAAATATATTAATCTATTGGTTATATCGGTTGGGATTCACTCTTCTATTGATACATCACTTGAGCATCAGTTGAGAGTCGAGTTCAAGGAACTGACCTTTCGTTAGGGATTTGTTTGTTCTATGGCTTGACTGACAAAACTATAACTACTTTTGAGTTGTTTAGTCTAATAGTGTTTCTGAAGAAAAGTATAGCTTTTCTCCACATAAAGGAAAGGGAAGGCATGGAAGGCAACCAACGAGTGACAACTTTTGTGTTACATTTGGCTCAAGACTTGTATAGCTTTCAGTTATTCACAGCATGTGATGCGAGTGTCAGTCGAGGGCAGTCTTTTACAGATTAATTCTCTGTTGATAGAGAGGACCGGATGATAGCAGGGGTTATATGAGACATGTCTTGTATTGTTTACAATATTTAGTTCTTTTACTTCTTTGAGTCATTAAATTTTTTAGCGACAGCTAAGGCCTGACCCAAGTCTGCCAACAAGTCATCAGTAGATTCTATTCCTACGGATAGTCTGACGAGAGTGTCATCGATTCCTAACTCTTGTCGGACATCCTTAGGCAGTGACGCGTGAGTCATAAGCGCCGGGATTTCGATCAAACTCTCCACAGATCCTAAACTTTCGGCTAAAATAAATATTTTAAGATTTTTGAGAAACAAATTGGCGGTCTCTCCGTCGCCTTCTATGTACGCCGAAACCATTCCACTGAATCCTGAGCACTGGCGAACTGCCAGTTCGTGCTGTGGGTGACTCTTTAGGCCGGGATGTATTACTTTCCTTATCATTGGATGAGACTCTAAGAATCTGGCCACAGCCAAACCATTCTTCATGTGCTGTTCCATACGTACAGCCAGAGTCTTGAGTCCACGATTGACGAGAAAGCAATCAAAAGGCGAGGGAACGGCTCCTAAAGCTGTCGGACATCAAACCAATTGTTATATAATTTCATTTAATTGATTACAATAATAAAATTACTCACAATTTTGTAAATACTTGAGCCGTTCGTAAATGTCTTCCCTATTGGTGGCGACGGCACCCATAACAACATCAGCGTGACCTATAAGCAAGATCAATTTTAATTGACTTAATTATTCAAAATAATAATCCATTCAAACCATTCATATATTTAGTGAGTGAATGCATTACAACATCTGCTCCAAGAAGTAAAGCCTTTTGAAAGTAAGAACTCATAAAAGTGTTGTCGACCACAAGGATTGCCTCCGGAGCGCCACTCTTAACCACTTTGGCCACGGCTTCGATATCTACTAATTTCATTGTAGGGTTAGTCGGAGTTTCCATCCAAACAAGTTTTGTGTTCTTTTTCAGCACTTTTGCCACATTTTTTGGATCTCTTGCGTCAACGAAAGTGATTTCTAAGCCGAATCTGGCGGCCACTGTCCGGAAGTATCGGTTTGTGCCGCCATAAAGATCATCAAAACAGACGATATGGTCGCCCGCGTCCAACAAATGGGTTATATTGAGCTGAGTGGCCAATCCAGAAGAAAAGCACAAACCTATCATCAAATAAGACCTCAAATATAAGAAGAAATTATTTAGGATTGTCGGGGAATACCATATTTTGCTTCCTCTAGAGATGCAATCGCCTCCTCCAGACATTTTCGAGTTGGGTTTCCACTCCTTCCATAGTCGAAACCCTAATCAATCAATAAAAGTATCAAATCTATTAATTTTGAAATTTCATAAAATGTAAAATAACGAGTTATGTCCAAAGGGAAAAGGGTCTAGGGCAAATACCCACTTTTAAATCAATCGGGCCAACTCAAATTTTGACCGAAAGATGCCCCCTCCCCCTTAGTTTAAGTGATTGGGCACCACTGAAAATATCCTTGTTCACATAAGTTGATGATAATTTGGAATTTATCAATTCCTAAAAAAATTATCTTGATAATCATTTTCAATTGAAAAGTTTTTGACTAAACTGATTGGCAATTTAAACGTAGATATGAGCTTGATAATTAATTAAAATAAAGATAAGGATTGTTAAATGAAAAGATGTCCTTCACATGGATTTGTGGCCATATTATTGAATAAATCAATTGAATGATTACATTATCATAACTTATGATTCATAAGAGTATTTTTCGTCGACTTATTAATTAAAGGATTGATTTAATGAGCAATTAATCAAAAGTTCGAATCCAAGGTTAGTTCTCTTATCAGTCAATAGCTATTCTATTAATCGATTAATTATTTTCCGTCTCATTCATTGAAGGCTTTGAAAATTTAATAATTTTTCAAATGTTCTGAAAGTGTACTGAAATGCACTAAAATGAAATGATCATTAATTGAGCATTAATTGAGCATGGTTCTTCAAACCCATTTCATAACAGGATTACAAAGAATTCAATAGTTTATTGATTTCCTCTAATTTCAGAAAATTTTATATAAAGTGATTTCCACAGAAATTATCTGATTTTAGTTATTTTTGTTATTTTAGATCTTCTCAAAGATTCAAATCATGTCATATGACGTCTAATCAAACATATTCTTCAATAATAAAATTCTCAATTTTCCCAAAGATTACTTCAAAATATCGTATTTTCCTTCAAATCGAGATAAAATTGGGAAACAAATTATAATGGTTATAAAGAGCATGATAATCAAAGTTATTTGAAATCCCTAATTATCATTCATACCTGGATGCTATTTGATGGTTAATATTTTATACAATAATTAATTGTAATTAATAAAAATAAAAATTATAAATGAGTCGAAAAATAGATTTGATTTCTATTGTGGCCTAAAATAAGAAATCTTCGAAATCATTTTCATATATCAAATGTTTGTAAATCTATTTGAGTAAAGGACTTACAGCAGTGTTTGCCGGCGAGAACTGCTCAAAAGTAGTCGACATAGAGATCGGAGGAACCACTGCTCGCGATGTCCATTGGGATGCATCCTGTCCCGCATGAATGGCTCGGGTGGCAAACCCTTCTGAACCTGTTTTGGCCAATTTCTCATGAGAGTGACCATTGGTTATGCCATTAGTCACACCATTAGTCACACCATTAGTCACACCATTAGTCACACCATTAGAAGTATTATTAATTGAAGACATTTTTAAATTGGTTTTAAACTTAAATATTGTATTATTAATAGAATTTGTGTGAAAAGAGTACCGATTCTGTGCGCAAAATCACTGCTTCCAAACACTGACGGATCAGATGAGAAACTGATTCCAAATCATTTCCAGACACAGATTTAAATGGGTTTCAATCCAATATCGGTAGGACTGACGTCAGGAACAGAATAATTTTTATTGAATTAACAGAACATTGTATTTGTCGTGATTTTCTTCTGACTCTTATCTGACGCTCGCTATTAATCTTTCAATAATTTGATAAATGGTTTAAGAGATGCACTATCTTTGCACTGGTTATGCCTTACAGCGAATTCCTGTTAAAACAATTTTGGCGAATCACTCGAATAAATTACCGAAATTATTCCACTCTTCAAACCAATTATAGGTAATGTTGTTAACGTAATAAATAATGAAATTAGCAGGTTTCACAAATTTCTTATTTTTGATAAGTCAGAGCCAAATTCAAAGTTATATTTTGTCCCTTGTTAATTTTATAGAATCAATCAATCGATTAAATTTGAAAAATATGAATATTTCCAGAATTGAAATAATAAATATTCAAATCGATTACATTTGTGGAGAGAAATAATGAATTTGAAAATGGGTTCGTCTGTAGACCCGTTTCAATGATTCAAGTGATTAACTCAAGAGATTTGAGTCTAAAATCAGATTAGAAGCGATGAAAGGCATAAACAAATATTTGATGTCAAGTGAAAAACAAATGATTTGTTGGGAATAAACACCGATAACTCGATTTCAGATAATTCAGAAGAAGTTGTAAATAATAATTACCATCAATTGAATCATTAATTAACTCACATTTTAATCGATCGATAATAACAAAACTGGTTCTAAATTCTCAAATGTTGTGACAATATTATCAAACTTTTTATTTTGGAAATATTAGGGAAAACCTATACTTCTCTCTATACCACTCTTTTCTATTGTATTTCAATTTCAGACTTAATTAATGAACTATTTTTGGCATTAAGTCATTTGATATAATTTTAACACAAATAAGAGATTGTATTACGAATTGAAATCATAATCAAATAAATCAATTGATGACAAACTGTGAAAACTTTAATATCATATGATCAATGATCGTGTAACTTTATATCATTTATTGAGCTTTCATCAGTGAATCATCAAGTGATCAATTGGCCATGAACAATCAATTCCTTTAAAACTATTTGTTTTGAAATCATTTTACAAATTATCTAAATTTGAAATAAGATTTTAATAAACAAATAAATTATTTGATTTTTGAATAAACACTTAAAACAAGAGTTGAGTGCAATTTAATGACTATTTTCGAGCACTTTTCAGTTTCTCAAGAATTTTGTGTTCAATGTCTTCATCTGAAGACGAGTCAGAATCCGATGATTTTCGATGTCTACGCTTCTTATGACTTGTTTTCTGTTTTTTGTGTTTCTTCTGTTTCTTTGTCTTCTTTTTACGTTTTGATGATTTGCTATACTTTTCATTTAAATCATTGCTTAATGTGTTTGATGTGAAAAAACTGGGATTCGGTGGAAGTGCCGGTCCGTAAAAATCATCGTCCGGTTCAATATTTTTGGACAAATCATTAGATTGTTCTAAACTTTTCTCATTTTTAGAGTCTTTTTCCATTGATTTTTGGGTTAAATTATTATTATCTAAAACTGGAGTAAAATCTCTGTTCAGTTCATCGAAGTCTATGTTCGCAAAAATGCCTTTACTCGCAGTCCTTTCCCTAGTCTTGGACTCAACTGAACTGTCTTTTATGTCATTATTGTCATCGATTTGTTTGGAATCGCTTTTGTCATTATCTTCGGCATCACTTTCTTCGTCGGACGCGAAAATTGATTTAAACAAATCCATCGGCGGTCGCGACGGGTCTTCATTTTCTTCGTCACTATTATTGTTATCAGTTTTCAGTTCAAGATTTTCAAGACTTTTCTTGTTTTCAACAGAATTGGTTTCATTTGTTGGAGGTTTGACTGTCTCTGTCGATACCTCTCCACTGAACAGACCCTCAAATATGTTTGGTTTTGTTTTCTTATCGCTTATTAGAGCCGTTCTGTTCCTGACATCAGATTTGCCAACAGTGACGACACCCACAAAATCAGGATATTGTGGGAAAGGGTTTGGAATGTTGAACCGTTTGCAGAGAAGTGTGTGGGGATGCCATTCATAAGTCGTTCGCTCGATTACATTATTTTTCTCATTCTGTGTCATCTCGTTTTCAACACTACTTACCTTTTCCTTAGATTTAAATTCAGTCAAACCACCCGATAGAGTGCTCTCTTCGGGTCCGTTCGAACTTCGGGTGAACTTATTGGCCCAAAAACCAAATAAAGGCCTTTCAATGAATTTTTGGTTGTGTTTGGGAACTGAAAATTCTTTGACAGCGTTTTCATCTAAACAAGTATTGAGTTCTTTGTTTTGCGGCTCAGAAACTGCTTTTTTGACTCCTTGTCTGTGAATCACTTCTTCGCCCAAAAGAACTGCTCTGATGTTTGCGTTGAGTACTGGAGTCTTAAAGTTGGCCTTTTCTTCGTGGAGTAAAGGACTCTCTTTCACTGGTTGGGCTTCAGATGTCTGATCCCAACGCGATTTTTTCGGTTTGTTTTGATGCGAAGACTTTCTCCAGTCTTTGGGAATAATAGGAACCGGATATTTCTTATGAATGTTTTCCGATAAATTAATTTTCTCCGAACTTTTGAGAAACCCTTCGATGACATCACTTTTCAAAACATCGATAGCTTTGCTTTTAGGCTTAGTCTTAGCCCTAAGCGAACCGATTTCGAAATCGTATTGCGATAAGTCGTCCCTATGATAGACGACGGCGTCCTCTTCAATATCTTCATCGAGGACTCCATAACCGAAGGCTTCGCCGGAAATTTGCAGTTTTCTACCGCTCTTGAAAACGGCTGAAACACCGTTTGAAGTCTTTGATTGCGTGGAATCGCTTTCGTCAGCCATTGGTTTGAACCCAATTCCATGGAAATTAGATTTTGGTGTATAAGAGGCCAAAGAAAACTCATTTTCTACGCCTGTATTAGTGGTGGGATCGCATCCGTATACTTTTGTTTCCAAATATTTGTTATCTTTTCTGGCGTTGAGTTTCATTCGTTTATATAATTTTCTTCCAATCGATTCATTGGTCGGTTTTATCACAGTTTTCAAGACATCGATTAGAGAATCAGTTTTCCGAAAACCTAATCAACGATCAAATGATTCATCAGAAAAGTTGGTAAAAGGTAGCGGAAAATCACTCAGACCTGCGAACTCTTCTTCAGTGAACTGTTCTTTGGTTGCAATCTTTTTGGGAGCGATTCCGAACACATCCAAGTCTTCTGAGTCCATAAAGCTCTCGGGTTTTTTTTGGATCAGTGACTGATCCCATCTTTGCTGCCGATTAGAGACGTACTGCTGAGGAGTGAATCCTTCCTCTGAGCCGACAGTCATGTAGTGTCCGGCAGAGAAGCCACCGGTGAAGGCCCCGTGAAATCTTCTACGACCTTGGGCATCCCGAACAGTCAGATCTAAATCTGGTTTTCGGCTCACAATTTGGTCGGACTCTAGCGGTGGAAACGGTGTTCCCAGAAAGCCATTGTCCTCCTCGTCGTCCGACTCATTGTATGACATTTTATTCAATAATTTGTTTTATTTTTCCATAAAATTAATTAAAAATCAATTGTTTTGTAATTAAACTGAATTTAAAGTTAATAATCAAAGAAAACATTAGTGATGTTTACGTTTTAATTCTCTACAAATAATTCAAATGTTTTTCCGTTTTTTGATGTGCGATAAACCCATAAATGAGTACAGATTTCGATTAGATTTTGTAGACAAAGTTAGTTAGAAAGTGTTGTAAACACAAAATTTATCATTTGGTGGGCCCTTCATGTAAGCCACCATAGCTCAGTGGATAGAGCACTGGTCTTGTAAACCAGGGGTCGTGAGTTCGATCCTCACTGGTGGCTGACTCTCTTTTTTTTTAACAAACTGTTATTCTGATCACTATTTCTCATTGAATTTATTTTTTATGGATTTAAACCAAACTTATATTTTCAAAATTCTATTTAATTCAAAATATTTAAATTTAGTTTAAAGTTCTGGTTTTGTGAGAAGTTTTTACAATAAGTGAGCGATAAGTGATTCAAACCTCAATTGATTTTCATCTCATTTCATTTCAATTGATTTTGAAAATGTTATTCAGTGCCAAACTTTGGAAACTCTTCTATACTCCAAACGAAACGGGACCTAATCTGGTGATAGTTATCGTCGCTCTCTTCCCTCAAAACTAAACCACTTTTATCTCATAATTTATTTTCTTTTAATTATTTTTTGTGATTAAAAATGAAACTTTTTTTAATTTTATGGATCGACTCATAAATTAGTTTTAATTTTCTTTCAATTAATGTTTCGCATGAATTGCGAGAACTTTTGTTCAATGAAAGCAAGAATTTGTTGTTTCAATTCATTCATTTGTTGGACTGAATTGTGTGACCCCTCGAGTCGCTCCACTTTTTCTTCAATTATAGCATTTCTAAGCTCTGCCTTTTGAAGTCGTATCCGAAGAATCAGTATTTCCTTATAATATATATCCCTATCGGTTGGCGTTCTCTTCGAATCACTGGAAGACACGGAACTAATGTCCGTCTCATGGGATGAGAGCTCAGACTCTGATAAGTTTGGCATTCGTTTGAACCTCTCGTCTATTCTTTTCTCTAAAAGAATCAAATCATCTAAAGAGGGATTAATGTCTGAATGGGAACCACTTCTTCTTGCATTCGATTTTTCAGATCTGTCATCAAATATATTCTGTTTGCCCTCAGATATGATGTGTTGGACAGTATCAGGACAGAGATCATTGTTCTTGCACGGGCACCGACACTGACTGCAACATTTCCACGGCTCAGACATCGATTACCTTATTTTCAATCTTTAGATTAATTTTTAATTTTCGAAAATTTTAATAATTGTTTGATTTTCTGTAAAAATTGAAATTTTTACAAAATTTGTGCTTGATCAATATTGCTTAATATATGAGTCAATTTATTTATTTGGTTATTATTTGATGTTTTTGTGTTATCCGAAGATTTAAATCAAATGGTTTTATATTTTTATTTTAAAGATATTTTGTGAAACAATTTGTTGTTTTCATATAATTGGTTGGACAGCCCTCACAGCCCTCACAGCCCTCACAGCCTCCACCGCTCATGTCTTTAAAACCAATACTTTCACTATAAAAATCATTCCCCACTCAGTTTCCAAATTCTTTCCATAAATTTGAGTTCTCGGAGACTACGATAAATTGGATGCTCTTGGTTGCAAAGGTATGTTATTCTTACACTAATTTCAAATCAGAGATTTGCGAATATTTTACTCTTTAATAATCGACACATTCTATGGGTTTTCCCTAAAAAGCCAAATGAATTAAAAGTTTAAATTTCGAAACCCATTCACCAGAATCTGATTTTTTGATGAAATCTGATATTATTTTATTCAATGCAAATGTTATTTGTTCTTATGTCTGGTGTTTGAAACTAAATTAACTTTCTTATAAAAAATTGTTATTTAAAATAATAGCAAGGTAATTCTGTTAAATATCATTTATAGAAATGACTGACATTCGAATAAAATCTATATTTCAAAGAGAGATGAAAAATATTTTGGATTTTATTATTAATAAAATAATAAACAGAAATAAATTCAATGAACAAAAAGAAGAGAATTTGAAAAAAATTGATAAAACCATTGAATCACTTCTGGAAAAGTCCTCAACAAATGACATCACAGAAGAAGAAATCGGTTCAACGGGTTTCCGCATTTTGAGACCACATATATATGGCTCCAAATTGAAGAAAATTGTTTTCCTTATTCTGAAGATTATTATTCTATGTATTGTATTGTCTTCTCTCAGAAGAATAGAACCATTGAATCGATTGAGTGCTATGTATGGAAGGCTTTTGTTATTCGGGGTATGTTTTCCTTCGATAGCTTCATATCTGGAGTTTATATTTACTTAAGATGTGAGCCATTCATCTGAGATAAGGCACATCTCTTATTAGGCGGAACCGTATTGGGATTGGAGTAAATGGTATTACTCTTCGTGTCTAATGAATAATCCGTATTATAAATGGAAACCACTTCGAGAACGTGACTGTCATTCCTGTGAAGATATCACACAAATCGAGAGAAACCAACGAATCCAAAGTGAAATCATTTCAGAGAAATACATAAACAATGGAATTCCGGTTATTATCGACTCAGATGTTATGGAAAACGAACTCAAGAGTTGGCCCATTGCTTCACCTAAATTTGGACTAGGTCATATCCAAAAAGTAAAGTCAGAAAATCGTTAAACTTTTATTGAAAATCAAATTATCGTAAGATATATGAGGAGAACGATTGGAGACATATTTGTATGTTTAGGACTAACATCCAAACCAACCATCCTTTGTCTCTATTGAGTAAAGTCAGAACAAACCAATACTCGCAGATCGGTTGGTACGCCCACTGGTCAGTCCCTCTCCCTTTGATATCCATTTTGTCAATTGTATTAATTCTCAAATTTATTAAATTCAGGGAAAATTGCGATAAAAAGACAGAAAAACAATTGAGACGACTCTACAATCGGCCAAATGTTTTGCCCCCAATGTTGGAGTTGACAAAAGCCAATTGGATTCTAGTTTCCAATAACTTCATTGGAACCCAATTTAAGCCTGTTCATATTACTGTTCATATTACTGTTCATATTACTATTTATAACTTCTTATTCATTCCACTTATTCTTAAACATAATATTAATATCTTTTCAATAGATTGACCCCTCTCCTGGTACTCAAGTATTATTGATGGTACAGATTAAAGGACAGAATCGGATAAAACTTGAGCCGAAGGAGTATTGTGGTGCTCGTGGCTGTTCCCCTCTCGAGGAAACGCTTAAACAAAACGAAATGAGTATAAACACTAAAATTGATTTTTGTTCTGAATTTTCATTTTTCATGAAAAGTGTTATTCAGTGCCAAACTTTGGAACCTCTTCTATACGCCAAACGATACGGGACTTAATTTGGCGATAGTTATCGGCGCTCTCTTTCCTTAATTATTAATCTAAATGTCTTTATTTAGTGATCAATAAGAGAAATCATTGAATAGATTTACGAAATGATAATCAAATTAATTGAAATCAATCCTTTCTTTTCTCAAAATAAATTTTAATGGCTTTGGATTAAGTTTTTAAAACATTAAATGTTTTAAATTTTATTTATTTATTTATAGACAAAGACTGAGATTTAGAAAATTTTTAATAAGTTTTGAGTCAATTATTCGAATACTTTTGTGAGAAATAAGATTTTATTTAAATAATTTTATCTGAGATCTGATTAATGACTGAATATTGAGATAAATGTTTAATAAAAATCAGTTGAATTGATATTCGTTTGAGTGAATTGATTAGAACTGAGGGATGGGTTCGAGTTATTAGAAGAAAGAAGTTTTGAAATGTGGTCATTTGTTAGGCCCTGAATTGAAGTGTTGGCCAAAATATTAGCCAAACTATTGGAGTGATTATAACTGTTTTGCCAATTGTGATGATGAGATACTCCGGCGCTGTACGAGTTGGCCATTGACAGGGGTCTCATCATTTTGGTCGAACGCATTTCGCAATTTGAAAAAACACACGACGAACTCAAAGGTGAGCCCATCCCTCCCCAAGACTGTGATAGTGTGCTCGTGTGACTCATGTTTAAGGATGAGTTAAGAGAAGAATTCAAACTCTGTCCCTCTCTGAACATATTCTGCAGTACACTGTCTTCGAGAGAAGAAGACGTGGAATCCCTCGAAATCTAATGGGAATGACATTCAATTATTTCAGAATCAGAAGAATAAACAAATCAAACCTTTTTTCTTTTGTCCACTTTTTGGAAGTGGTTTTTCATATGTTTTCTCAGAGAACTGGGATCCGTGTATTTTTTGCCACAGGCCGGCACCTGACACGCGTAAGGCTTCTATCTTACCAATAGTCAGATTAAATGTGAGTTAAAATTAAGTTTTGGTCATACGGTGTCGATGTGTGTCCTCTGGTGTTTGGCCCTATCAGAAGAATTACTAAAGGCTTTGGTACAGCTCTCAAACTGACAAACATAAGGTCTTTCCCCAGTGTGGGAACGCATATGAATTTTAAGATTCTCGAGACGTGAAAAAGCTTTAAAACATCCCTCGAACTAAAGAAATGAGATTTTAATTATAACAAGAATAAAATGATTTGATATTTACGGTGCATTTATTTGGTTTTTCCCCGGAATGTACTCTCATATGAATGAGGAGTTTATATCTGGCATTAAAGGGTCGGTTCATTCGCTGACAATTACGCCAAAAACAGGTGAACTCATCGCTATTCCGTCTCTGATCGATATGAAACTTCTCGATGTGTTCTACCTTTAAATCAAAAATTTATTGACTATCGACCAACAATTCAATTAATATTGAAACTAACTAGCTCATTTTGGGTCTTGAAGACAGTGAAACAGTCGATCCATTCGCACATATTTGGTATTGAAAGAGAATTGATTGCAGAGTAATGGGAACTGAAGGATGACTCCAAAGAAATGGCGTCATCGATCACACTCTCGAGGCTGACATCAGAATATTGGCCCTCTTTTTGGTTAATGGTTTGCAAATAGGTATAAGTCATACCATCAGCCGATTGGTTAAGACTTTCCCTTTGAAATATTTGGGAACCATTTGATGACTCGAATACTTCTTTTTTAGGAGAAATTTCTGGCGAAGAGTTGCACTCAAACTGATCGTAATAAAGACACTCCAGATCTAAGGGACCATCCGTTCCCTCTTTAGCTACAGTGGTTTGAAATTTAGGACTCGTCAGCAGATCGATTGCATCAACACTTTCTGACCACTGATTAGTCTCAAAGTTATTCTGTTCTTCATTATTGAATTGCAAACCATTGGTATCGGAGCCATAATTAGTGCTAAATCTGGCGTTACTTTCATAGTAATCGATAAACATTTTGTTGACTTCGGGTTTGTGGTCAGGTCTCCAAAGTTTGGTCTCTGAATCAGTTATTCAATAATTATTTGATCAAAATTTGTGACAATTTGTCTCTTAATTGAAAACAGTTTCAAAGATTTCACTTTCAAACGGCTTTGAAATATAAAAACCACTTCAAAGAGATAACAACTGATTGAATGACTATATTAGGAATGGTTCGAAAGTTTTATCAAGAAGTGTCTAGCTACTATTTTGAATTGCAGCTGTTTCTTCGAATTAAGAGTTGACACTTAAATCTAACGTCTTTGAGAACAAGTCTATGAAAAGAAGAGCCGTTTGTCAAGAATTGTCTTATTGTTGGCAATAATTTCTCATTCAATCAAAGAAGAGATCGAATTTCGATTCGATTATCACTAAAAGTTTTTTTTTCTACAAATGATTCCCGATTTAGTATATCCTTATTCTTAAGGATATTGTGATATTCCATTCACTCATATCTTGTGTGACACTGACATATGTCTAGTAAAAATTGGCTCTCCTTTCCCACTTTGCCACCCCTTTGCCTCTGCTCTCCCTTCTATGACTCTGGTTGGCTCTCCAATAATTTATGCATGGTAGCAATACTACGGACCGTTTTCTACGGTCATATAAGCAGAGGCCTCAAATATTGAAACATTAGAAATAATTAGACCTAGTTATTTATGTTTGCCCAGTTGAATTATGGTCAACTTTTAATTACTCATTCAAAATACCTAGTACCTATGAGTA
>JAQGBD010001667.1:0-14183 GCA_034698165.1 Punctoribates punctum | reverse complement strand
GAGAGGGAGAGAGAGGGAGAGAGAGGGAGAGAGAGGGAGAGAGAGGGAGAGAGAGACTTACGAAGACTAATGATTAGAAGGATCGGGCACTGCATGACCGGCGCGAATGCATCCATTTTTCCTTCGACTTCGACTTACATTTAGGCTTTAAGTTCAACACTATTTAGCACTCAATTCATTCCCACTCTATGTAAGTCTTGAATGTCAGGCCATAAAACTTGCGAATATATAATCAAAACGGTTTAACCCGATTCTCACTCATTATTTTGTTTCGTAATTTTATTATAAATTCTGAAAAATATTTCCCAAAAATTCGCTTAAAATTTATTTACGTATTTACTTTCAGTTGACATTTGAGAGAAATTCTGGCGAAATGTTAATCCCCAAAAATATCTGTGGTCTGGTTCTGGTCGTTGACTAAGGACTGGAGGGATCGATGATAGTCAACACTTTTTCAAATGGTAAGTATTCGTTGAAAGCTTGACAGAAAAATATGATCCTTCCCTCAGAGGTCAGAATCCATTTTTCCAGATGTAATTCAGTTTTTTTTAGAAATTTTAGGCGAAAACAATTCGTTTCAAATAAAATAGTTTATGTAATGGAGAATCAGTTTTACACAAACATTATTATCGATTGAATACGAGTCCAAAGTTTAGATTCTGTGTCGATATAAATAATACTAAAGAATGAGAGCTATAATTGAATGAAGAGTCGAGAGAAGCGCTCATTTCAATTGAATTAACTTTTTTCACTTCTTGGCAGTCGATGTGAAAGTGAGTCAAAAATTAAAGACTTGTCTCACATTTTATTCAATAGTAAGCCAAACATCAAACCATTTGATTCGATACTTCTTTTCATTTGGCTACTGGTGTTAGTCTTAACTTGAATTAGAGTGAAAGCACATCAGTTCCCAAGTGGGCAGTTGTGCAAAAAAGTTGTGAGTTTTAATGGCGAGCCCGCAATCCAATAGACATCTATACTTTTGATAGACTATAGTTTTGATTCTTTAGATTCTCTTATTTTATTTTTTGTGTTATTATTATTCTTTTGGTCCATTCTTTTCACTTGAAAAACACTAAACTCAGTCCAACATTGATATAAAGCGAGTGCTAAAAGTTTGTCGGATCCAAACATTTTCTTCATTTTCTCGGAATCTCCATCTCTTAGAGAAAGAGTTTTGCTTTTTATATGTCTGTCTGAGCTCTCTTTCGCTCATATATTACCCAATTCTAACATTTTTTATATTTTTGATCGATAACTTTTAAATTTTTTTCACTGCTTTGACTATTTTTCTCCCTTTCATACAGAATTTGATTACATTTTTCTGTTTTTCTATCTTTTTTCTCATTCAAATATTCAAATAACTTTAAATTCAGGAATTCGTGTAAACATTATTTATTCATTTTTAGCAAAATATGAGACAAAATGCAGTGAAACACATATTGTTCCCTATTCTGGTAACTTATATAAACATTGTGTTCAATAAAGAGGACCTATGATTAGATGTTTTGCCCAAATGCCTAATTTGATCAAATTAATTTTGTGGAATGAGGGTAATTTTAGTGATTCAATAGACTCGTCTATTATTAAAATAATGGCAGAATTTGTCTCAACTGACACTTAAATATAATTTATATCTTTTGTTTACATGATTTACAGCAAAGTATGATTACAGGCAAACAACTGAACCCAGTTTTAGATCAGAGACCAAACCCTTCAAATAAATTCATTTTCATTAACCTATTTTTACTATTGAACCAATATTTAAGTGCATTTGATTTATTCTTCTCTAAGATTTAGACAATTTTATCAAATATGATCATGCAAATTCTCCGAAAGGCTGATGAAATACTTTTTGAAAAATCAATAAATTAATTCGAAAATAATGTTCATTTCGTCTATTTTTCAAATATTTAAGCCTTTTTTGTGTGAAAAGTCATTGAAATTTTGAAGGCAATTGATTTCTGGATCATAGTCTCTGATAGTCTGATGGTTGAAACGAGCAAATAATCCATTAATACCTTTCCATTCGGATGATTATCAACAAAAGCATCAGAACTTATGTTTAATTCATTGAAAGCGAATTCTGATATTTATTTCCAAATCGACTTCATTTTCATTTGAAAAACCTGTGAAAGCATTTGTTAGTTGTTTAGCACTGTTTTCGTTGAATGCATTCAAAGCCGAATCTCTAATGAATTTCCAGCATTTTTTGGGTCCATTTCAGAGATCATATGATATGAAAGAATGCATTTATATTTTGATGTCATAAACAATGGACAGAATTATTATATGTATGTCCACTAAAAGCATTGAATCTGAATGTTTCAAATAAAAGCCACAAATATCTGCACTTCTCAATAGGTTTGAGTCGTCCCTCCCTATCATTCATAAATTTATGTCATCTTCACTGTTGACATGTTTTCAGATCAATAGCACCGGTAATCGAAAATCTTATGTGCAGTTCCACCGGAGATGCCATTGATCTTAGAAAAGATTGAGATTAACTTTAATGGACGCAAAAGTTATTAAATATACATAAGTGGGTTGAAGTCAACTCTGAGAGCATTAGCACAACCCTAGACTTAATTGGTATGCCTTTTGTTTTCTGTTAGGTGTGAGCTATTTATTTGATGCTGAGCTTATCCATCGGTCCATTCATTATCCATTAAATTTCGGTTACCGACACAACCGATCACTTTTTACTTTAGTATTTGTGTATTAGTGTAGTCAACAAAAGCCAATTTGTTAGCTCCGGGAAAGGTATGAAAGCGAAAGTCAACGGCAAAGACATTCGCCGAGAGGACAGTCACATTCACACAGACTTGTTTTATATTAGTTTTAGGCTCTGCTCTAAAAGTTGTGTTGTGTGACAGTGATAGATGAGATTTTATTGCTCTTGAGAGGAACACACAGAATAGTGCTCTAAACATATAACTCAGGCATCTTGTTTATCAATGCAGGCTATCATCGCTTGATATCCCAAAATACAAAAGCCAGTGATCACCAAAAATACGCACAAAACAGTCAAACAATGAACACAAAATAGCTCTCTCTCTCTCTCTCTCTCTCTCTCTCTCTCTCTCTCTCTCTCTCTCTCGATTTTTTCGAAAAGATGATAAATTTTTATATTTGTTTTATATGAGTTTGAAATTTAAGAATTAGTTTACTAAGAGTGAGTTGAGTTGAATGTGAAGAACAGCACAAAGCGATTGAGTGGTAATCGAAACAGAATTACATTTCGTGTCATTGTTTTCAATCAAAAATGATGAAAGACTCGGCTTTTCTCTTATGTTCGGAATATTGAGAATTAGAGTTAGATTATTGTCTGAAAGTGTCAGCAAAGCTGTGGTCTGACTCCACTCCATAACAGCACTGGCAGATCAGGTGAAATATATTCTGCGCTTTTTTGTGTGCCAAGTGTTCATAATTATCGATCCATTTCCTAAACAGACGAAAATTTGTTTATTGTTTGTCGCTCTCAATGTTTGGTCGATATTATTATTTGCACTCAATTTAGAAAATAATGTGGTTTTCCACGAATTGCTGTCAAATTATTTTTGCGTTTTTCTAATTAATTCAATTTTTCCAATATTTTCCTCATTTGATTTCCTCTGACATGACTGAGCTCTTATACCAAGACATGAGACACAGGAAAAACAAGTTTCTTTTGATGACCAAACTTGTCATTTGTTCTTATTTTCACTAATTTATTGAATTAATTGAAGAAAATTGAATAAACAAATTAATGTTTCACTCATTTAATTAATCGTTTGGTGTGTTTTCAACTAATTTTGATGAATTAAGTCGAGGAACGGGCGATAATAATCATTTGACTGATGCTTTTGAGCGCAAACTAATTTAAATGAAGACTTTTAACAAACTGAGAGTCAGAACAAAGGATCAGTTGATTAGTAGTAATGTTGTTATTGACAGCTATCGCTTGTTTGGCTGTCATTGTGTACGACAGCTGTCATTATTTAAACTCGTAAATCAACCTAAAATTAAGCACCCATTTGCAAAATTCATGGTTCAGTTTATTTTTGGTACCAATACTACTGGCAATCGCCTGATTCGCATCCGATTTTTGGTGCTTACAGTCGACGAAATGTTTAATAAGAAACATAATATTGTGTCGACTCTTGCATTGAAAACTGCATTCGATGCATGAATTTTGAGTCTATTATTTGCCCACACTTTCAGTTAAGTCACAAATAAATGTGAATTTTTCAGTTCAAACAAAAATTGGTTTTTTTTATTCCTCTCTTTTAATTTCCTTTTGTTGTATTACAACACATACTTTGCATAAGAGAACAGACTTAACATTTATTTGAAGGCAATGCATATTACAGTCTATTGCTGTCAATATTACCTGAGATTAACGAACATTTATTTAATTGTAATATACAGTCAGTCAGTTCCTCCAAAATGACTTCAACTTTTATAATCCGAGCGACACTTTTCTCCTTTCTCTTCATTAGCTGTGAATTTAGAGATCGTTTGTCTTTTCTGTTGTAAAATTCAAGCAATACTTTATTACTCAGTAAAGAATGGGATATAAACTTTGGAGAGAGAGAGAGAGAGAGAGAGAGAGAGAGAGAGAGAGAGAGAGAGAGAGAGAGAGAGAGAATAAATGACCTGCAAGTGTGTAGTAATTTCCTGTTGGCTCGTTAGACATTCTGTAAAGTTTGGTCAATTGAAAGTCATGTAAATTACTGAATGTAATGATGTTTTAGAACAGAATATTGTGTTACTTATCTATTCAATGGAGCGCTTGTCATATGAAAATATTCGTGGATATAATGAACGGGCGACCAGTCTATGGCCAGTGCATGACTTAAATACCGATTTAGATTCAATGATAATTCTCTATAATAACAATATATTTGAAACTCAGCAAAGTTTGTGCGAAAATCTGTTCTCAAAATAAATTCCATTTCAAATTCAGTGTGTATTCAAATCATAGTTGGCTTTAAATGTGCACAAAGTTTATGACATTTCCTTTCTTTGAAAATTGCTTTAAAATGCATTTTCATCTCTAAATGGGAGAAAAATTTATTGACTCTATTATTCTCTTAACAAACATTTTCAAAAATCTTGTTTTCAATGCAAGAATAGAAAAACAAATGAAAACTAATTTACTTTTCATTAATAAATCACTGAAAATGGTATCGATTTTAGGATATATAAGACTAAACTACTAATCAAATCAAAATATTAGCTTATTTTCGACTTTTTATTTAGTCAAACATTGTTTGCACAGAATAATGGCTTATCTCAAAGATTAGGCAAACTCTGAGTTTATCACAGAATTTAATCGATGAGAGTAATGGCTGACAAGAATTGAGTAAAAGTGGTGTTTTTGTCCTTAAATTTGACCATAAAAGCAAACTATGATATCACAGTTGGAAATGCATTAATCCCACAGTTATTGAGATCAAACCCAACTTTTCTGCACACAAAGTAACATGAGATGAGTGAACAGTTACTACCAGAGCAGCACTTTATCCATTTGTGCACTATTCTCATGCTGTGCCTCCGCTATGACTGTGTCCTATGTTTTTCCCTTTTGTTCGTAAAGTTCAATAAAATAGAGAAATAGTGAACACAAATACAAACTAAAAACAATTATTTTGTCCAAAGCTTTCATTTGGGAACAGTTTTCACTTTTGATTATTTTCTTATCCCATCCCTCAATTCCGACCATATTTTCGACCAATTTTTCTCTATTTTCAATTCCATTAAACAAATATTGAATTTATTGTACGAAAAGTTCTTAAATTTTTAAAATCATATAAAAAGAGAGAAATTAGGCTCTAATATAAAGCAATGAAATATTGATTTTTCAAATCACTGTTCAAATTGCGAATCAAATTAATCCATAAATTGAATTGATTTTGTAAAACAACTGACTATTAATGAAAATTGGCTCCGAGACAGTTAATGTATTATCTTTAATGAGCTCTTTATCCTCATTAGTATAGTCAGTGTTTCTAACCTTCTTCAAGATTGAGTATCAATTTTGAGGATTTCTCTTTAGGAAATTAAACGGTGTAAGCAACAAAAGCCAACAAAAAGCAACAAAACCAGAATTAATGTTTAATGGAGTGAATATATCATTGAGTTTGTTATCGTTCAACATTTTCTTGTGCTCTCTCTTCAAGACAATTGCATTTCTCTAAATTAGTTTGACTCGAATCGAATACAAAACACATCCAAACATCAATTATAAAGCAAGGGATCGACTCCTGTCCTAATGCTGTACTCATTGGAGTCGAGTGAAGCCACTATTCATAAGCTTCAATGAGAACAATTCAAAAGCCCTGTTATATAAATATCTATAAATAGAAGAGAAAATCCTGAGCTTTAATATATGAGCCAATGTTTATATTAGTCGACTCTAAGACTCTATCACTGTTCGCATAAAGTCATACACTTTTTCATTAAGTGATACTTCAATTCTTACGATTACTAATCGAGAATAATTGAATTCAATTGAATTGTATCCAATCAGTTGGTTAGTGTGGGTTATTGGTGTGCCAGTGCTCTGCCAGTGTTGTGCTCTTGGTGTGCGTGTTGTCTCTTCCATCTCTCCAACCATATGTGTGTGCAATTGATTGAGAAGTGCAATGCAAATGATGTGTTGCATGCATTGGGCCTCCATTGCAAGTGATAGTCAGTCTATGCAAATCACTATATCATTCCTGCTGTTTGTTATGCTAAACAACCTTATATAACCAAGTTCACTTAATTCTATATAATTATATGAATAAATCGATGCCTTCCCTTCTCTAATGCATACTATTGACAGAATGCAAAGATTTTCTTAATCAAAATCCAGTTCAATCTTTTTAAAATTATAAACATTCAAATCATATTCAATGACTCTCTCTCTCTCTCTCTCTCTCTCTCTCTCTCTCCTAAATGTTTAATCTAGAGTGTAGTCAACATTTAGTTGATCGGTGAGAGGAGAGGCAGAGCTGAGTGCTTCAAAACTGACTAAAATCTTAAAAAAGTCATTGAGTTTAGTGAAATGCTTGGAATGGGAGCACTTCATGCGTTTCTCATTATCTGGTCTTTGTATTCAAAGTTTGCATTTTCCTCTTCTATTCAATGAATTTTATTTTCGCCAAACCTTTTGCTCAAATATCTCTCTATTCCTCTCTTTTACTCAACACTGGAATTAATTTACATAAAAGCGATACAACTTTCGTATAATTCTATGAATTAGACTCCAAAATGAGTTCAAATAAATTTTATTTTTATATCAATTCCTTTCTCTGCTATTCTTCAGATTCTTTCCCTTTGCCATCATTTGCAATAAAATACTCGATTCGATGACTGATTGTCTGTAATTTCCATCAATTATTGTCCGCTAATTGCTGGTTCATTCGCTTAATCTTGCAGGTTCAATTCAAATACTACTCTCATTTTGTGGTCATCACTTATATTCACCAAATTATATATTCAGGGCTTTTATTTTCCAAAATTCATTTAGTTATCTCTGCGTTTAATTTTACAAAAGCTATTAATGTTTTGCTACTTTTGATTAATTCCTCAAATGGTTTATTAATCAAATCAAATAAACCCAAAACTTATCTGTATTTTCAATACTTAAGATTCTTGAGTATAATAATTACTTGAGCTTACATGAAGAGGTCTTTACCTGTAATGCCCAAGCACACCACAACTTAGCGAAGCGTCCAGCTTGGTCTCTAAGTAATATCACTGGGAAAGTGGTCTGAAGTGGCAAATAGACGTCCATTGCGATGAATATTTAAGAAATCACCCAGAGCGGACAAGGATCAGAAAAAATAGTTTTCCGGGAGGTTTTAGCCAAAAAATTAGAATTTTTGGATATACCCCCTTGGCCATTACAGGCCATTACGGGTCTTTACTTAATATTTCTATCCATTTGAATGCTTTTATTTAATTTAAAGAAAAATATTTCTAATCGTTTCATATATTAAATCAATTCATATGTGAATAAAGTCAAGAAAATTGCTTAATTCAAATGATCAAGGCAAAACTATCTCAATCTAAAATTCAAATCGAATATTTTGGGATAAATTTGTTTTGAATTAATTATTCAGAATTGATAATAATGATTTGTTCAAGAGCATTTCCTCCTTCTCTTCCTTTATAGTTTCAATTTATATTTATTTAGAATTTAACATTACCTAGGTAGTAAGATTTCAAATAAAATCCAATTAATAATAGGTTTATAAAAGATGAGCTCATTTTCTATTTGAGTTGTTTTTATTTGTTTTGTTTGAATATATATTTTATTCGCCAATAAATCGATTTTTGGTCTCTCTGTGAGTCAGTCCTTGGCTTATATTCGCAGCCAATTAAGGAAATCAATAAAAGATTTGGAAATAAATTGAAATAAATTGACATTGAATTACATTCCACAACCATATTCTCAATTTCAACAAATAAATAAGAAAGGTTATTTTCTTTCATTGTTTTAATTTATTCGGAAAATTATTTGCATATTCTTTACTTTTTATTCAATATTTGTTTCCAACTATTTTCCTCTTTTCTAAACATTTGTAAATCATCTATAAATTTGAAATTTTAATGTTTATAATCAATGTCCGACAAATGATTTGTTGCAGTAATCAATTTTTGATATACCTTGCTCACCCTACAATACAAATTAGGTTTACATTTGATATTCTGAGAGGAAATTTCAGCAATAAATTGATTGTCAAATGAAAATCAACGAAAGAAATTTATTTTCAATCGCTCTGTATTTCCTCAGACGAGATGTAAAACTATTTATAGAGGAATATAATGAATATTCAGTAGAAAAGAAAATCACATTTTATTTATTTGAAAGATTATTAATTTTTCGCTTTCCTCTGCTTTCCGGACAAAAAGTACTTAACTTTCAATTAAAAGTAACATTACTTAAGCGAAGGAAACGTATTTCAAAATAAAACAAATGAGAAATGGATTTAAAGCACAAGTATTACAACAAATCGATTGTTTCATAGATTCCTCTCCACAGATATGAGGCTCTAATCTAATGTTCACTTTATATGACTATATTTTTCAGCTATACTCACATTTCTCTTCTTCAGAGGGGAGTTCAGCAATGGGTGAAACACCAAACCCTAACCAATGTTATGCTTGTTTGAAGCAAAAATTGGCTAGTTAATTTTTGATTTATCAAGCTCAACTAGAAAATTCTAAAAATATGCGCAAAAATTCTTTCACCAAGAGAACTGAATAGATTGATTTTGAAAGCCTCGGCCATCCCTTGACTACATAATGTAACTTAAATATAAATCTTTTTATCAATAATTGGAATATTTTCCGCATCATAGCTAATGAAACTATAATTTTAAATCATTAAATGGCAAGATGATGCAAATCCTTTGATAAATTTATCAGTATTTCTATGATTTTCTTTACATTCAAATGAGTTTTTGTTTCTTTCCATCCGCTTATTCCACTTTTAACATCAATTTGGCGTCATATCAGTTGCTATGGAAACGCTAAATGTTATATAACGTAAACGCGAGAGAGAGAGAGAGAGAGAGAGAGAGAGAGAGAGAGAGAGAGAGAGAGAGAGAGAGTCTTTGGGTTTCATATCTATTTGTTTGATGAGAATATATTTAATTCTGTGTTTCACTCCATTTTGTTCACATATTTTGACGAAATCAGACATTAGGAGAGATATAAAGTGAATCGAGTCATCAGTTTTCTGACTCATAAAACAGATTCTGTCGGAAAAGATATTCAAAGAAATAAATTTTTGAACTAAAGTCTGGAATAAATACAAGTTTTGTGTAAATGATGAGAAAGGGGTTCATATAAACGAGTGTTTTATTTCTTAATGTGATAGTAGTGACGATTTTATTTGTCTAATTATCCCGAATCGATTGACTGCAGTGGTGGTGAGCGCATAATCCTGTGCTCTATAACTAAAGTAATCAATTGCGGACGGAATGCATGTTATAAATAGTGATTCTCTACAGACTGTATTAAACACCAATAAACTCAATGCATTCATATTAACGTACAGTCAATGCATAATATCTCCAGAATTATATCTATGGTTTGATTCCTGTCCCCAACACTCCCTTACAGTCCCTAACAGCAGATCCTTTTAATACAATATATGAGACATAAGTTTGAGAAACAATAGCAGATCTGTTTGATAAGCAGCGCATACATCATATGAAGGCCTAAACAATCCGATGCCATATTGTATGCCAACAAGTCTTCCATTGCAACTGCTTTGTGTCACACAGCATACAATAGTTGCCCTTGTTCATATTGTTCATATTGTTCATATTGTTATCATTATTATTCGGTTATATGCTTCCACTTATTTGACTATCTCTTCAGGTTTTGTTAGATTATTAGTCGACAAATATAATACTCCCAAATATTACTGATATTGCACTGGATATGTGGCCAACGCATCATATGTGCTGTGCGTGAGCACCGGCATAATGTCTGGTCATGCATGTAATAAATTGAGGACCAGTTTTCCATATATCTTATTCGCAGTGCAATACAGTTCGTGTCTTCATTTTGTCGGACTCCCAATTGGAGGCTATTCCTATCCATATCCCTATCCAACTGAGTTTGACTCAAATATTAGCAAAAAACATAGCAGTCTTATGTAGTTATTCAAAGAGTGAGAGATCAGGATGCTCTCCCATTCCACTCCTTGTGCTCTCCCAATGTTTGTCTGCATCTCTGGCACTCCGCTGGTTGTGCGCCGGCATCAGATGTACGCCACTGTGAGCCCTATTATAAGCCATAGCAATGTTAGCAGTTATTCAGAATTGAGAGCATCCGCAGAGCTGTGCGGCGATGATGTCACAGATGGTGTACCTTCACTGGTCAAACATGGAATCTTCCAGCGCTCGATGCAGATCACAATTTATACCAGAGGTGACTCTACTCCTGCTTTCATTCACTGAATGAGCGCTCCCACAGATTGATCGCAAAACAGTCTATGATTTTAAGTCTTCTCTGTTTAGAGAAAAAGAGAAACGAATTGTTTTCATATGTCGTTAGAGTCAGTCTATGACTAGTTTTATATCTCTATATATTATATTTGTTTTGAAGTTATCAAAACATAAATTAACAATGACATTTTTATAAGTGAAATACCAGTTCTTTTAGAGAAATATAAAATAAGTTATTTCAGGCGTCAATTTTTCTCTTCTTTCAGTACTTTAATAATGTCTTCAATGGCTTTAAAGAATCGTAAACTGAAGAACAAGCGGAGAACAAATGGCAAAGAGTTTGGTAGAGAACTGGTGGAGGACTGAATGAAATGGTCATTATATTGTTTCAAAAGTGCTTATATTCTTTGGGGCTCTTAGAAAGTAAAACAAATCCATCGCATTCTCAGTGGACTTCGCCTTTCCTTAAGCGATGACTCTTCGATCACATCATTCTCTGGCCTTTCATTCCCTTAACTTTCACTTTATTTTGGAGCAAAAACTTGTTATTATAGCCAACAAATGCCAACCGATGAAGACGTTAAAAGTTAAGTTTGTCTTTGAATTTCTTACAAACTTTTTGTTATCTATTATTTTTTATTCCGGACTCTCTCTCTCTCTCTCTCTCTCTCTCTCTCTCTCTCTCTCCCTCCCTTACATTTCTTTCTCTATCTCTGTCTTCGTTTACGTTTCGCTTGTATTTACTCTTTGAGAGCGTTTGCAAAGTGTATGTAATGGGTATTCGTGTCATCTTCTCATACATCACAGGGCTATGACTTACGCTGTATTTGCCTATAAAAGAGACATATTATGCTCGCGACTAATGTTTATAAACTAAGAAAAGTGCTCTTCTCTTACCAGTCATACCAAATGTTGACACGAAAATATGCAAACAAAGCTATTTTTCATTCATTTTCGCAAATAACTCAAAAAAGTCTTCACAATTCCCTCAATTCATTCGTTGCTTTATTTCTGGTGAAAAAAGTCTCACTTTTTTGATCGTATAATTAAATGATGAAAACTCTCCAGAAATTCAATTTCACGCCAAATCTAATTCTATTATTTATTTATTAATATAGGAAGGGATGGCTTAACCCGTTTTTGGTTAAATGTCAGCCTCAAAGACGACAAATATCCAGAGAATAAATGATGTTTTCGATAAGGATCGACAGGAAAGACAAACAATGACTGTATGAGCGCTTATATGAATCTAATAAAGAGAAACAATTATTTGGATCGCATGGAAAACACAATACATTAGATCTGGAGGTAAAGTAAACTGATTTCTCTTTTGGGTTAAAATAATCGACTGATAGCAAAGTCTATTTGATATTAACACTGATATAACTCTGATATATCGGAATGGCATCGATTGACTGGAGTGCGTGTTTGCTCGTGATCTCCAATAATTCACATCAAACTGATTCTCTTTTCTTGTGTCACAACCGGCACACCACTAGAATACACTCCAAATACATTCTCATCCCTTTGTCTCTAACCTTCTATTGAATAATTCGAGTGAATGTATACTCAAAAAGCGTTGTATTTGTGTTTATAGTGTTATTCTTTCGCAAGTTTTTCTTCAAAAACTAATTCTCGGAATCTTTTCTTATTTGTAATTCTTTCGCTTAAGTCGTTTGGCTTAAGACATACCAATCTCTGGGAAATAATAAAAACCAATTAATTTCCATTAAAAACATTCGTTTCATCCGTCAGACATCGGTTCGGAGTCAAACTTGTCTTTTCTTATGAAATCCTCAATGAAAAATGGAGCTAGCTCATTTTAATTTAAACATTCCTTGTTGAAAATGAAATTCAATATGATTTAGGGCCGGATTAAGTGACTAATAGAAGAAAATATGTTTCGCTTTTGTGAATATTTTGAGTATATAATTGTTTTTAAGTATTTATCTTATCTGATGGACGACCTCTTCCCCTATTTTTATGCCAACAGATATATAGAACGTTAGAGTAATAAAAAATCGCTGAATTTGAAGAATATTTTTGAATCTAAACCAAAATAGAGAGAGAACTCAAATATTATACAGAATTTCATTTTATTGAAGCAAACAATTTATCAGAACTACTCTCACTTTTTATTAGTATTGTTTGATTTTTTTAGGAAATCCTCGATTTTTTTCTCTCCAATATATCGTGTCTTTTATATCGTGTATAGTCTGACCGATTGATTGTCTGAACAAATGCTGGTTTGAAATCGAAATTTTCATAGTTGTCAGACTTGGGCTCAAAAACAGTTTTTAGTTTCCATTTAAAATGAATTATTCAAACATAAAACCAAAATTCAAAATGTAATGAATAGAAAATATTTCTTTCATTCTTTTTTCTAGTGATGTACAGACTTGTCGGCTCCAAAAAGCAACCAGGGTAGGGCACAATTAGCACTAATTTTCCACTCTTCAATTATGATCAAAGCAAATTAATTCAGTGTTTTGATTAAGGCATTTTCAACTTGTTTAATTTAAAACCTGTATTCTCTGCTGAATTGAAATAATCTCTAAAAAAGCGTAACATAAAGTTAAGGACGTGCTCGAGGAGAGTGCTCAGGACTGCTCAGGACTGCTCAGCTCAGTCTACTTGAATGAAAATTTAAATTTAGAATTTGTTTATTTATTTAATGAAACTTTTGGTTCGAAATTCATTTTTATTTGTCATTAATTATTATCTGACGTTTTGGTAAACAAAAGGACAGAATTTTGGTGAAATCAATTTTGATATCCATCGGAGAGGACTGATCGGGTCGGCCGTGAAATGAGGAGATTAACGATTATGTGTTTTCAGATAAATATTGTTTATGGCTTAGTATTCGTCGCTTAAATCCATTGTTCGTTTCATTTCTGTAATAAAATGTCTGCGATTCGTATGAGAGAGAAAAAGTATTGCCTTTACTTAACTCACAGCGAAATTGTGTGCAAAAAGTGAAATAAAATCCAAAAAATAGTCTGACATTCAATAAAAGCAGTATTTTTGAGGAGCGCTTCAATATTTAGGGCCGAGTGTAGGACGTGTGACAACATCTGCATCTCTAATAAAAATCTCTCAAATATGTTGTATGAGTTTTAAGACTAAAGCTTTGAGTTTTTATTAGTAGTAGTCGTGTAGCACATACTCCACACACTCCGGTCTCACTCTCTGCTCCATTCGTGTGAATCTCTGTACACACAATGTGTCTGTCTTTCCATAACTGTATAT
>JAQGBD010001666.1:0-14186 GCA_034698165.1 Punctoribates punctum | reverse complement strand
AAGATATGTTATCAATGATTCGATTGATATATCATATGACATATAATTCATACATTAAGTAACCAAAATAATTTTTTCCCCTCTCACTCTTAAATTATTTGTAAACTTGTACTCACAGAAAACCATTTTCTTTTTAACTGCCGTTTAATAAAATAATTGACATTTTTCTCAAAATCATTTGGCAATAAAACTCTGAAAACAAACTCAGATATTGCCTGATATTCGAATTTGTCTTATTTTTATTAATAATAATCATTGTTATAATTTGAGTGAAAACGAATTCTAATTCTCTCCTTTTAGAAATGATTTCACGGCTGTGTCTGTCCTGTGTCTGTCCTGTGTCTTGGCAAAGTTGCCAAAGTTGGCAATTGGCAAAAGGTGGAAAACAGTTTTTTGAATCTTTGTTGTCTTTATTGAAATTGAAGTTGAAATTAAGCATTTAATTTATAGCTTATATGAGAACAAATTTAATTTTTCAAAAGGAATTAAACCCTTAAAACTTGAATTTTTGGACCAAATAAAAGGAAAATTTAAACAATTTCTTAATCTTCATAATTTGGTTATAATAAAATTTATATTAACATGATAATATATCAATTGGTTTTGAGGTGTCCTGGTATCTGAGGAATGCATTGGCTTTGGACTAATTTTTAGATTTCTGTCAAAAATACAGCCAATAGTTTGTGAAAGGGATCCAATCAATGATCAAATGAGTGAAATGATGAAAAAGGTGAGTGAATTGTGATTACCTGTGTTTCGGTGAGCATGAGATTAGTGGCCACTTCGAAGCGTTTGGGTCGCGACAAATACTTATTCATTCGGAACTGATTCTCCAATTCGAGGAGTTGTTGACTCGTGAATGCAGTCCTCGGACGACGTGTTTTACCGATGACTGCTGCCTGTGCCTGACCTATAAGATGGTCCGCTAATTAATCCAATTAATTAATATTTCATCAGATTATTGATATTTATTTAATAGAAAAGAGTGAAATGTTGAGCACATCATAAAGTAATCAAATTGTTATGAATTCAATGAAATGAAATGTAATGCAAATTGAGTTAACGCTGAGGGCTATGCGTTTGACTCAATTTGTTTGCAATGAATTTCATCAAATAATCGACCAAATAGTCTATAATAGTCTATACGACCAAAGATTAAGAGAAACTGGATTTAGTTGTCAACAAAATAAATAAAATTTTCAATTAATTTCATTTCTAATTGGATTGAATGCAAATAATTTGACGAAATTTCGATGAATTTTCAAAATTGAATTAAACGAGAAATTACTCAACGCTTTGATTATATTTAAGCTATGAATGAATTAAATGCAAAGTATTATGATTTGAATGAATGAGTGTATAATGTATTTACTTTATGTTGTCTAATAGTCGTGTGGCAGTGCTCTGGCACCCGCTGTGCCATTCAATAGTGTTAAGTGAAATCTTGGTCATCAGCTCAACCATCTGTCATCGATATACCGCTTATTCACTTAGAGTGTGACTCTCCCCCACACCCACTATATATACAGAATCAAAGCCTCATGAATTGCTAATGTCATCTCCCGATTAGAGTGAGAGCACCCGTCATACCATCCAAAGCACTGCTCCAGCAGAGCATCAAAACCATTAAATGATAGCTTATTTCTTGTGTCGCTGTTTTGCTCCGACAGAAATTATCTCAGTTTTAAAACACGAACATTAATAGTATTACAGACATTATCGGCACTACTTGTGTGAGCGCTCGCAAGTGGACTCACATCCAGTATTACACTAACTAATCATTTGATTGCATATTACCATAAATGGAGTGACAAACATATTATGCGTTTAATTTTGAATTCAATTTTCAAATTTTGCTGAAATAACAATAATTATATGATTGGGAATAAAAGCCAAACCATTGCCTCAAATATGAATCGCTTAAAATGTTTTGCTCCGGAGTCCGGACTTTCATTTATAGATTCGTTTGACAAAAATTAAATAATTTTCCAGACATTCAATAGTTATCATAAAGTGCTTTTACACAATCAAAAGATGAGCAAGCTCTTCCATTTAAGGTGCTTACCAAGAGATGAAATTTAGACAAAACAGTCCTTCGGTTTTTAATTGCAATTAATTTAGAAAAACTAAAAGATTTCCGAAAGGGGAAAGAAAAATGTTTTACTCACTATTAAAGCTAGGGTATTCCTGTACTGGATCTAGTGGAGGGTTTCGGTTATGCTCTTGCTAATCACAGAAATGAACACTAAAACCTTTGATGGTTTGTTGGAAGTCCTGATACTATAATCGCTGGCAGTAAATCGATTTTGCAATTAAGTGATAAAAATAGTAATTCGTTGACATCTTTGTCATTAAATTGATTTTAATTGTCAAACAAAGCAATGAGTTCTTCGATTCTACAAAGAAAAAGAAATTCTTTGCCAATGATTGAGAATTTCGCTTAATTTTCGACAAAAACGGGAAATTGGTTTTGAATAGAAGTGGTGGCAAAGTATTGACTCATTTGTGAGGAAAGCCTTTAGGGTTTGAGTGATTACAGAATGGTATAAAAGAAGTGAAATCGCATTACAGCTTATTATTCAAAGGCAACCAAATAAAGGCATATTATACACAATAATAGTTAAGGCACTGGAAGATAGCCTCAAATATATTGGGGCGCAGATGGCGAACACCGCTCTCCCTAAGTAAACAATCGGCTGATTAGTAAAAGTGTACCATTTCTTGTCCGCTGCCGATGACTGTCACTGCAGTGAAGCGCTTCTTGTTTTCTATTGCTATCTATGAGAACATTGAATATTAGTTTTTGGTTTTTATCTCCAAACCCAACGTTAGGCTAAGAATTAGGGTATGAGTTGATGTGCTCTCACATCATCTTTGAAATGTGATGACAGTTATTGAAACATCTTTGACGCTATTCTCGAGGGAGTGATTCACAAAATTGAAGTCAAAACTTTTCATACAAATAGGTTTGTGATGGAAGCGCACAAATGGCTCTATTAATACAACTCATCTATAACTCCAACCGTAAGTGAAAAATGCTTTCCTCTATGTTGAGCCCCAAATAAAATAGCTTTCATTGAGTGCTGATTGCAATGATTGGTTTTGGACCCACTCTAACCCATATTAGGTTAATAGTGTCCACAACTATCACAACTCACAGTCAATATCGTCAGCATTGGCTCAAGTGGTGAGCAGTTATTGAATTAAGTGAAGCCATTGGAAGCACTGTTCACTTATCTCATAAGCAATGCATTAAAGCATTATTTTTTAGTGACTCTAAAGAAGTGCAAATTGTTTATGGCTTTTATTGCACTAATATATCAAAATATAACTCAAATCCAAAGTATCGCTAATTTTGATTTTGATTGACCGCAGAGTAAACAAATCCGATAAAGAGTGGAATTAGTAAACCATAAATTAAAAACTCATGTTTTCAAGACTAGGCCTTCACATAGGAGAGCATTATTCATAAAAACATATACCTCGACACAATTGGATGAGTGCTTAAAAAGGAAACCATTTAAGGCATCGATCGGTTATGGATGCGATCGTAAACATGTTTAACATTTGATAAGATATATGAAGTAAAACAAATGAAAATAACTCAAAGCCATCAGAAATCCATAAAATTTTGCCATAAATTCAAAATCAAGTCAAGCCCTCAATTCTGAGTCAACTTTCAAACATTTGCCAAAACAATAGTCAATAATATAATCATTATTTAGGGCTTACCAGACGACCGGTGATAAAGGAGTCCCGCGCGGGCTAACCAGTCAATAGGTAGTGCTGGACCTGAGCCTCCAGAATGACCTTTGATATCATGAAATGGCGAGTGAAAAGCGCTGCTATGAATTAGAGGAATGCCTGAAGAGGCGCCGTTCGATGTGTTTCCCATGTTGTGCTGACCATGAGTTTGGGCGTACATCGCAGCATATAATGGATGAGTTGAGGGACTGCCTGATGGAAACAATGAAGACATGGCAGATGCGTTATTGTGATGAGGTTGAGGACCACCGGCTAGTGATGAACATAACTGAAGATTTGTCGATCGCTGAGACCAAAGAGGAGATACGGGTGGTGTCCGCAACTCGAGACCTCTCATATCAGCGGGTGTACCTCTTGAACCACAATGTATTGCACCGTTAATTAGTGGGGGACTAGACAAGGGAGTGGATGAAGATCTGGCATCATCCGGACTCAATGGTGGTGACCCTCTGGAACTTGAACTCAGTGAAGTAGTCGACGGCGGACTCTTAAGTATATGATCTTCTCGGGCGAGAAGGGCATCGATGCAGAAACTTGAAGCCGAAGACTTTCCTGTCGTCATATTTGTTGGCGACAATGTCTCTGAACCGGAGGCAGAAGTGCTGTTTGCGATCCGACTCGAAGGCGATAACATTATGAATGAAACAACACTTTAATTGATTTTTGAATTTGTTTTCTCAGATTCTATTGAAAACTGAAATAACTTTCTATAAGAGACACGATTTTAGAGAGTATCCAAACAATTGTATTTTAATCGCATCACTGATAGAGCACTGCCTCCGATTGGATCCCTCAGACTCCTCCCCATTCAAAGATTGTGCTCATAAACGGGGATGAATTCGGTTGGAGTGAGTCCTCCTTTCAATCAATTAGGTTCGGCCCTAAATCCCGATTATGTGTTGACAGAACCAAATTGCTATTCCTTGTGAAGTGAACTTCGATTTGACTCTTGTCTGTTGTCTGCACACAAACTAATAACTTCTTGCTTAGTATCAGATCAACACAAGTAGAAAATCTATTTTCACTGTCATTAGTAGCGCCGGTAGTTTTGCCTCATCTCTCCGCTAACCAATACTTTCGTACTATAGAAGACATTTCACCGCAACGAATGTCTTAAGTAATAACTTTTCTCTCTTTAAATTTAATCAGTTTTTTATGATTAAACGCCAAACAAAGTAATAGAAAATAGTTCACAACTCTCTCTCCTAATTATATAATATGAGTCTTATTTCCATTCTTTAGTATTAATCAAATCTCAATAATTGAAAACAAAATAATTTACTTTAAATTCTTTTCGAAGTCTCTCAGACTTACAATAAATTATTGTAAATATTTGTATATAATTCAAGTTTCATCGATTCAGTCATATTATAAGAGAGCAAACCTCTTCAAAACTCATCATTGAATTAATGTTTGTCCTAGAGCATTGAGCATTGAGAGCACTGCCATCAACTTATTATTGCTCATCACTTGTTTTAAATGAAAAGAATTATAAATCATTTGAAGGCTTTTAATAAGAAGTGGAAGGCTTTCAAATACTAGTCCGACAATTCAGTATACAAATTTCAATATAATGAATTGAGCAAGATAGGTTTAATATTAATAACCAAAATCGATGCTAAAATGCCTTTGTTTTGAGATTAAAGATACTATTAATATAATAAACACATATATTATAATTAAACCTATAATTACATGAATTTAATTAATAAATATCGTGTGAATAATAATATAATTATTTGGAAGAGATTTCACAGAAAAATTGATAAACGAGAAAAACAAAACATTAAGGGATGAATAGATTGAATGTGTGGCCACTGATTATACTGATTGTAAATTATTCATATATAGGGAGTATAACGATATCTAATTAACTGTTTTTGGTTGAATTGTCGATTAATATATCAATTTATTAGACCCTAATATACACTATTATATGCCTTATTTCATAGTTAAGTGTCTTTTATTTCTTCGTCAGTTTATTAGTGAAATCATAGGAACTGATGATAGCATTAGAATCGATCTCTAATTAAATTTAATCGCAAACAAAACAATTGATTTCTCCTTCAAATCAAGTGTTTGTAAAATATTGAATCCGCTATTAATTCATTTCAAGCAAATATTCAGATTAACTAATGATAAGAATTAGATTGTGTTATGGCATAACCCGCATTCCACTTGGACTTCAAAACAATGTACTAGGTTTCAAAATTTTCAATGAATTCTTATTCTTGATTCAGTGTGAATGCTCACTAATTAGGTAGCATGATGAATTATGAATCATTGATAACAATTTAAATTTTAAAACAATGATAATGACAAAGGAATTACAAATTATTGAGAAATTTGCTAAAATGTGTTTAAATGGTGATATTTATGCTAATATTGGCTTAAATTATGGTTCAGAGCAAATATTTTTATGCATTTAAAATGTTATGAGAATTCAATTAACGTTTAATCACGAGTTAAGCTTAAAATTGTCTATAAATAAGACTATTTCACGAAATAACTGAGCGATAAATAACTGGAATTTTAGTAATATATCAAATGAAAGGCAGAAAAGATAAGATTGAAATTACATCCAATGATTAAATTAATTCCATCTTATAATCAAACAATAGTTAAATTCGGTTTTCGAAGCGAATAAAGTCAATAAATTGGTGTAATTTAATGAAAGCAAAGATTTTCACAGCATATCAAAGGTATTGAAAGCGGATTCAAGTTGTGATTCATTTATCAGCACTTAATCTGCAATAAGTTGAGCTCTAATGATATGTTCATAAAAGTTAACAAACCAGAAGTCCAACCAATTGAAGCCATTTGTTTAAATGTGTCACAACCTGTCACTCAATGGATTTCCTTATCATAAATGATATAATATGAGTGTATTTTCCAAACTGCGATCAAATGTCAACTAATATCTAATCGAAAGCAGTTCTCATTCGAACGGACTTATCAGCCGTTCCTTAATGTTTGTTATAATCAAAGCTACTCCTGGTCTTAGAAACAACGAAATGTGCGTTTGATAGCCGTTTGATAGTTTGATGCCTTCAGAGTCTGATTGTTTGATAGTCTCTCAGTTCGATTGTATGTTAGTTTGATTGTTCATTTGATTCACTTTTTTCATTCCTTAGTCAACACTTAAATCAATGACAGGACAGCACTTGATTTGCCAAATAAATCATAATTATCACCACATTTTGCCATTCTTTCTATTAATTCTGTTTAACTCTTGATTGAGAAATAAATCCAAAGATCCATAGCATCGAATCAAATCAAAAATTTAAATTTAAAAGAGGTGAAACCAACTTTTTGTTCACTTGACTACTTGCTCAAGGCACTTTCAATCGTAAAAAGTAGTCTCTGCCCTTTACTAGTGACAAAAATGATAGATTTATAGGACAAAAATGCACAGGGCCATAATTAATCTATTGTTAACCAGAAGCCTAAACCCGTCCCACCCGTTCCTTAATGTTTTGAAACTGAAGGGAACTACACATTGTTTGGTTGGAGTGAGTGCTGAATGTGATTCAAATTGATTTTAAATTTTGATTTCTTAAAATGTCTTCTTTTGAATTATGGATTCAATTGGATAATAGAGTATAGACTTGTCGTCAATTGATTTCTCGTTTACTTATCTGCAGAATCGGCTCTGAGTTAGGGCTGGATTCGAGTTTTAATACTATTAGTCAACACATAAATAGACGTAAAACGACAGCAGATGCCATCCAAACAATGGATAATCAAATTTGGAGTGACATCAAAAAAATGCTCATTCACTGGATGTGCGAATTGACTCATCTCTGCTTTCATTCGACATTCTCTACAAATAATTGTGAATTTTGTTTTATATGAGATGAAGCAAACACTGAACTCAACTCCGGATTTGTTAAGCAAACAAAGCATATAATAAATACTTTTCAGTTGAGTTTCATCGGTAGCCAAACACCCCATACTTGCCTTCAATCGGGACACTAATCAATTGATTGTGTAATCACTGACTCCTCTTAAGTAACACTTCTAAGAAGTAAAACAATTCGTAAAACTAGTAATTTCTTTGTTGTCTGGAAAGGGCAGTGAAAGAGGACAGAACAGAATCCATAATCATTTATTTGAATCATAGATCGGAATGAATGGCAAAACAAAAACTGATTTCTTGCTATTTAGAGTATTTTGAAGCCATAGCTATGAAATTAGATTTAATTCATTCATTCGTTTTCTCAATATATTCAAAACTATTCTTTCTTTTGGGAAAAGAGCAAGAATTGGATCAAAAGACTTAAACTACTTATTCTGTTAATAAATACGGGATAAGGACTGACATAATAATGACATAATTGCAGAAAAGTGTTTCAAATTTGATGGGGCGAGGGGCCAGGGGCCAGGCCTCAAATAAAATATATTGAAGTGAATGACAGCTGAATGCAAACGATTGTAATGTTTATTATATCGTAAGTCAATTACATCGCGATTACAATTAACTCATTGTTTTCAGCAAAACATTAAACGATTTTTAATTTTTTTTTAATAATTTATTTCTTAAGTAATGTTTCTGTAAATAAAATTCTTGAAAAATAGCGACAAAAGGCTTATTATATATATTAAATAAAATCAATTGAAATTATATGACACGATCTGACCTCTGGTTAATCGGATAAAAGGGTCGGATATAAGATGTCTGCCTTTTATTGGATTCGATAATAGATTACAATTGACTAAAATTCAACTAATATTTACATTTTGTTAATAACAACAAAATTGGAGTCAATTTAACGAATCGGAGAAATGAAAGCAAAACAAATGATTTACACTATTTGTGAGCTTTCGAAGAACGCGGGGCCACCACTCCTTGTGGTGCACCTATCGTTTGGCCGATACCTATATTTATCATTTGATGACTAAATGAATTGATAGGTTGTGTGGAATACCTCTCATCTAAAATTAAATTCGAATTTTTTTTCGAATCGTTTGATTTTTTCGAAGATTTTGAAGACTTAGAGCTCTTCTCGTCTTTGAGTTTATTATTGGATTCGGTCTCGTATTTGGAAATCTTCTCCTTTTTACTCGACTTCGGACTTGATTTGCGTTTACGACCAGAACCCGAATCAATGGACTCGAAATCAGTTGCGTTTGTGGTAAGCCTCTGATCTTTTAACTGAATTCTCAATTTGAGCGGATTTTGAGGGACGTCATTGTCTTTGTCGGGGGAGTCGACACTTAACTTCTTTTTAGAAATTTTCAGTTTGATTGGCGCTATATTCGGATTATTGGAGGCCTCGTTCTTATCTTTAGGGGAAGACCACGAAAGCTTATAAGACGGGTCCTCTTTCGAGTCATTTTGTTTCTCCCGATCTCTTTCACGCTCTCGATCTCTGTCTTTATCTTTTCGTTTGTGTTTTTCGCGATCCTTATCCTTATGTTTGTGTTTATGTTTGTCTTTATGTTTACTACTTTTATGGGAATGATGTGAATGTTTGTGGTGTTTATCCGAATGTCTTTCTTCGTGAGTCTTCTCTTTGCCATCTTTGTTATGAACGGCACTATTTTTGACAGCATTTGAACTCTGATCGGGTATTGAATTACTATTATTCGTAGGCTTTTGAGGGGGACTCGTATGGAGTGTGGGCTTTATATTAGAAATAAAATCCATATTTGGCTTTATATCTGATTCAGGATTAGAAGTACTACTCATTTGCGTTCTATTGTGGCTCAAAACGGACGGAACTTCAGCGCCTTTTAAGGACTTTTCTTTGTTTTCTTGTTTAACAGCAATGGTTGCTATGCTTTCAAAAGAGTGATTCAAATCGTTTGAGTTTAAGATATTATTATTATTATTATTATTACTGCAGTTATTGTTATTAACGAGAGTTGAGTCGAAGTTTATATTATTTTCTAAATTAATGTTTTGTGAGCTTTCGTTCACTTCTTTCTGTTTAGGACTGGTTTGAAGAGAGGCTCCCATCGAATGTTTAGACAGAATCTGATTTCGGGTTTTCGGCGGAGTTTTTGATTTCAAACTTGAAATCTGTTTTGAGTCGAAATTTTGATTTGAATTTATATTTGTTTTTAGATGAGTTGTAACCGAAGGATGTGAGGGAAACGGCTGTTTCTCTGCTCTTGAAATCGACTCAACCTCAGCGCCTGACTTTAGTGGACTCAACATTGGAGGCGGGGGTTCGGGCTTCAGACGCGATAACATGTTTTGAAAATCATTTGTGTTATACTTCATGGAAACGCCTGGATTTGGGTTCTCTAACTTCGAAGCAACTGTTGGAGTGGTTAATGGGTTTGCAGTAGTGATAGGACTCGAAAATATTGACATAAAACTCGTTGGCTTTGACTCAACAGTTGTCTGTATTTTGTTATTATTATTACTAAAACTTGTATTAAAACTTTTCTTAGAATCGGACGAATCGTTGATAAAATCTGATGGAAATGACGACAAATTTAACGCATCGTTCGATAGATTAGAATTGTCTGAGAATTCCATTTTGAGGTCAGTTGTGATGTCTTTCTTGAATTCAAGAGAGTCTTCGCCATCAGTCGAGAAGATTGAGTTGAAATTTGAGGGTTTGTTTACAAGATTATCGTAAAAGTCTTCTGTGGTTACATTATTTTGTGATTTCTGATGACTCGATGAACAAATAGGTTTGGATGAAGGCTGACGACCACTACTACTGTCCCAAAGATTTTCCGGAGTTTTTGTCTTAAGTTTATTTCTTTCTTCGATTTGTTTCTGTTTATCGATATTTATCTGTTGCTGTTTAGCACTCAATTTCTCTGCACTGATAGGTCTTTCTCTTTGAGGAATTGATTCACGAGTGGCCGACGGCGGCAAACATTTAACCGATTGATTAGTTTTTACGGACTGTTCTAATTTGGAGTCTCTTTCCTTTCTTTCACGATATGCCGCGTAAGACATCGCGACTGGAATTTTATTTGAGGGCTGAGAAGAGGGTTCGGTCTTTATTTTCTTCATTAGAGGAGAAGTGGATCCCATGGTCTCAGTTGGCTGTGAGCTTGACTTCGGAGCGATGGAAGGCTTCACTTCTTCTTTGATATGAGGACCGCTTTTCTTCTCGTCCTTTGAAGGAAATGCAAAATAAAAACAATTATTATAACAATAACGGGACTGACGTTTGATTTGTTGAAAGAGGCGTTGGCGGCGCTCACGTTTCCCCCACTGCCGGCCATTATTTTCCGTTTTAGTCTTGAGGGACACTTCGCCAAAATGGCCAAAAACTCTGATGTGAGGCGTTCTAAGAGTTCCAAAGTTACGGTTTTGTCGACGTAATAGAACCAGTCTTTGCCTTCACTCGAGCGCGGAATCTATTCAGTGGACAAAACATATTGAATGCCTTTCCGAGAGTTTGTGGTGAGAGTAATACCTCCCAAGAGGACCACTTGCAGGCCAGGTGTATGCAAACACAGGCCACGACTGTAGGCTTGTATTGGAGACACATTGTGGTCAAGTGAAGACTGTTGGTGGCCATGAAGTACGAGGTCTGTGCCAAGTCTTTGCTCGCTTTGAGTCGATTAAGTTTTACTCTTTGGCACAAAACAAGTGTTTGAGTCTCACCTCTGACCAGTTGGCAGCAGTTGACGACCGAAGTGTGGGGGTGTTCCACAGCGATGTCGAAACCCAACGTTTGGAGCATAAGATTCTCGTTGAAGACTAATTCCATGGCCTGTTCCTGATATGCCTGTTCTCACAGAAAACATCACTTTCTGGCCAAACATTCAAAGGAATGAGTGTTACCTCACTCTTGA
The DNA here is from genome assembly GCA_034698165.1 of Punctoribates punctum. NCBI lineage: Eukaryota > Metazoa > Arthropoda > Arachnida > Sarcoptiformes > Punctoribatidae > Punctoribates > Punctoribates punctum. Next base: position 2,651 of record JAQGBD010001666.1, on the reverse strand, counting down.
CATCAATGGGAGGGTTCTCTCGATGGAGACACATGTGGGACACCTTTATTACGTGCTCTAACTTTCGCGGCTGTTCTTCGACTTTGGCCGCCAGAAAGAGGGCACAACTGCTTATCGACTGATTAGACAAAACAAACGGTAATAAAAGGGTTGGAAACCAAACATTCAAATAAACTGACGTTTCGGTGATATTTCGTGAAGGAGTGGAAAGTGTAGAACCGATGCATATAAACAATGGCTGTGTTTATACATAATTGCGATCTGAAGACAAACAAACCATTAATTTAAGTAAACAATTAGAAGACAATTATCGGGAAGAGAGTGAGTACTGACACATGAAGTCGTTGTCCCATATCTTGGATTAGATTCGCCGCCTGTTGTCTATACGATAACTCTTTGTCCGCATCGATACCACATCTTCTGGAAGGTGTGTTGGCTAAGACTTCTTTACTGAAATACCAGCGATCACTTCCGGCCATTACCTCCGTTGGGGTGAATCGGCGATCAATACTTCCTTTGAATCGCAATTAGGAAGTAATCCAAGCAATCACTCGTTCCGTCACAACAACAAAATGGCCGACAAAACACTCACCACTTATTACGTCCATCGCTTCCCAAACACATTCACTCAAATATATCTCTCATTTGGAAGAAATTCAATTAATTTTGTGAACAAATTTCAGACATTTATCTCAATTTAATGTCAATAAAAATGATAAAACTTTAAAACAAAAGACATTTTTATTAATAAAAGTGAAAACATTTTGAGACAAAAATAGCGTTTTTTGTGAACTCTTTTCAATCTATTTATTGAACGCATTTTCAAACAAATAATAAAATCTCTGTTTTTCGACAAAAACACGAATCCATTGAATATCTGAAGAGATGTCAAATCGAAACCACTGGTCATCACTGAATCCGGGTCTTAGCTCGAGTTCATTTCAGTACCGACTCAGCTCTTCGGCGCGTTTGGGCGCTAAACAGAAGTCGCGGTCGAGAGTGGAATCATCTCAACAACAGTTGTGTTCTTATGTCCACCGAATATGTCTTCAGAACCGTTTGGATGGATTCAATTACTGCATTCGACACATTCTGGAGGACAGAAGCGCTCCATTCCGTCAGTGCTCTTACATTCACCCCCAGTCAGGAAAGAGGTGTCCGAACGCCGCCCGCCGTACGGAGCGAAGGGACAGCACTCTGTGCCCGTGGCACCTCAAGAAGATATACCTCAAACGAAAACAGGCTGTTCTTCAACAGATGAGAATCAGGTCTGAGGAACACAACAAAAGAAACGATGAGTTGAGGAAAGCGATGACTGATTTGGAGCACTACTGTCCCAACACTACCCATAACAACAAACGACTTGCTCTCGATTGGGTCCAACTCGAAGACCAAAGCATTACTGCGAGCGACCACTTGAGGAAAAAGATCGTCGAATCGGCCGCTAATCTGAGCTCTTCCTATGCAGATGAGGACAGTCCTCATGTGATGGTCGACGACGTTCTTCGTTCGGATCCATTAGACTCTGACTCTGAGTCAGTGGACAGCATCAAAGAGGAGCCTCTAAAACACGCCGGCATTTATGCTGCAGAAGAGGTGTCTCTGATCTTAAGGGACAAAATGCTTAGACTTCAGAGTCTTTATATCGAAGAATTCAAACGATTCCAGTATTTGCTTAAAGAGAAAAAGAAAAAGTATTTAACGAATCTTAAAATCGAAAAAGAAATTAATGGAATCCAAAGTATTTCACAAACCGTTTCCCAAACCGTTTGTTCCAAACTAGAGAAGGAAGACTACCAGAAGCTCAAGGCTTTGTGGAGATACCAACGATCCCACGGAACGGAAGCACTTCTTAAGCAAAAATCTAATGAAAAACGAAAAGAATCGACGGAAGGCGTCCATTACAGACCACCCCTTTACCCAATTTGCATATTTACGAAGGAAGAGGATGTCTGTGACCAGAGATCACTACCGCTCTCTCATTACTGTCAAAAACGTAATCATTTTTTTCTGATTAAAAATATTTGTTTTCATTTGAATTTACTTTTGAATTAACAGATATTTTATATGATGTAAATCAAGTCCTGTTCAGACCCTGTGCTTATGTTGAGAAGAGGAACGACGGTCAGTGCTCTCCTCCGTGTCTGAAACCCATTATTTCAATTGTTCCGAAGAACACATGTCTCGAACACAAACAACTGAAGACAGAAAAGACTGAATCACAGAAAATAATGGTTCGAATCGATTAATAAGTTTCGAAATTTGAGTAAAATTCTAATTTTATTTAATTTTAAGGATAACAATGAAGACGAGTCCAACCAAATGTCTTTACCGACAGAACCGGAACTCTTTCAAACGATGGACGACATCGCGTCTCTTGGTTTGGATGCCGTCAACCCCTCCAATCTCTTTGGTTTGGATCAGTTCGGAGAACTCGAACCCACAGATCTGATGAACTAAACTTCTCTTTTGAATTATTTTATTTCATAAATAAATAATAAATTATTTAAATTTAATAATTTCCTTATTTTTATTGATATTTCAAAATATTAGTTCAAAATCTCAGATAAAAGTAAGAAAAGAAATGAGAAATAATTGGAAAAAGAATGCGCCCAACGTGGGGCTCGAACCCACGACCCTGAGATTAAGAG
>JAQGBD010001665.1:0-14191 GCA_034698165.1 Punctoribates punctum | reverse complement strand
CCCCCTCTGGAAAAAAAATTGTCTTACCCCCCCCCCACCTGACTGAAGGTGCTTGGGCATCGCTGGCCCTTAACCCAGATGAAAATTCGTCGAGGTTAGAGTATTGAGCTCCTAGACTAGAGTGACATCTGCTCCTGAATCCATTCTATGATAAATTTTTGTTTGATTTACCCTGAGTTGATGTGTTTGGACAATACTGAGTTCGTAATTCTTTTTCCTCCATTTAAGAAAAACATGAATTAAATTCTAAAAATTGCAAAAATACGTGACTAAGTTCGTTGATTTTATTCGACTACAGATTAGGACAGTTATCGGATTTGGTATATCTTATTTGTTCCTAACCTTAGATTAGGGAAAGGCAAGGTCAGAGACCCTGAGGGGCAGCCATATTGGAAGACAAAATGGCCAATTTTCAAGCTTAGGGGGGGCAACTTAAAATGGCGTTTTGCGGTTAAATTTGGTTATTTGCTGCTTAAATAGGCATAAATTGTCTTTAGTTTAGCTTAAATTTTTGTTTAAATCCGGTTAATTCGGCTAAATTATCGAAATTTACGGAAAAATGGCCGCCGCGCTTCTTTTGACCTCAAGGGGCAGATCCAAGGGGCTCCCCTTGTCTTTCCCTGCTTTAGATCAAGATAAATTGCCGAGTTCACTATAGAGGAGTAGTGAAAGAACAAAAAATTCCTCTCAAACCTTAGAGGGGCTTCTTTTGCCAAAAAATTTACGAGATAATTATCCTCTAACCCCATTGAACATTGCTTATACTAGTTAGTTTTTTTAGTTCTCTGATTTTGTAATTAAATAAGACTTCCGGCAAAAGAAAAAACATTTGAACCTATTTTTGAAAAATAGATTTTCACATAAATGACTTGAATTCAATTTAAATGAATAAAATTAGTTGTATTTGAAGTAAAATATTGTAAATTTGCAGGAATTGGTTGCCTCTACTGAAGAGGAAAAAAATTACAAAGGAATGTGTATCGCCTTCGTTGTGATCGGATGTATTTGCTCCTTAATCATCATTTCAATCATTCTCTTAACTCCAGGTAAATATTTTCTAATAAAATACGAAATGGCAGTGAGCTATGTCAATTTATCTTGTAACATTATGCTAATTCTGAACATATACTGAGATTTCAAATTTAAATTCATATATAAATTCGTTGGTTTGTATATCTTTGAGAAAAAAATATTGATTTTAAGATAAAAAGTAAATTTTTGTTTCAGACGATGGACTCAAACGAGTGAAATATCCCCGCCTTAGGATCGAAGAAATAGCGGCTCAAGTGTTTCAACCAAAAGAATTCGATGGTTTGTGGGTCTCAGGTGTTGTGACTCTTCATTATATACCTATATTTTCTCTGATTAACTCCTATATCAATGGCTTTTATCTCTTTTTAAACATTTCTTAAATAAGAAAAAAGATGTTAAAACAGTTTTTCAAATATTTTACGTAAAAAAAATAAATAAATTTGAATTTTCCTCAATTCTATTATAAATGCATCGATTCTTCTCTGGAATTGAGCCATAAATTGAATTTTCTGATCGATTGCCGAAATTGTGGCGAATTATTCGGAAAAATACATTTTTAAATAAAAATAAAATCGAAAATATTTAGAAGAAAGAAATTATTCATAAAATGAGGTCAAATGTAAAACTTTAGATTTAAATTCAATTTAATATAATTGAATTAAAACTAACTAGATTATTTGTTGAATTTTATTGAAAAAGACGATCATTTGAGTAGTAAATGAATAAATGAATTAGTAACTTTAGTTATTCATTAAGCTTTAGAATTGTAACTCAATTGAACACATTTTTAGAATAATTGAATGATATGATAATACGATCATGATGAATAAAGTTCTCATTCCATTCACAATGGGATGAATGATAGTAAACATTAATATGAATTAAATGTTATAATATTGTTATTCGTATTGTAACTGAATTTACTCGAAGTAATATTAAAGGCAGTCATCAAAAATTGATACGAGTTTCCAATGAGTACAGAATTTATTTGAATTTATGTGAATTCTGTTAATAATTCAAAAGACATCTAATATTTATAGTTATGGTTTGTAATCATTTGTAAACTCGTATAACATATGAGAAATATTCAATTGATTTACGACTTGAGTCCGAGAATGTACTCTCTTTTGCTCAAAAAAGAGATAAATTATGTCAATTGGAGAACACTCTCCACTCATTTCTTATCAGCTTATTCTTAATTTCAATAAATCTGAGCATAACCAAGGTGTTACATCTGAAAGAATTTTATTCAATATTTAGCCAAATATTGTTTTTCTCTCTTAAAAACTTAATTAATTGTTAAACTTAATCAACGTTTGGTTAAATCTTGAATTGATATCACTTTCATATGATATGCAATGCATTGATTCGATTGAGTTAATGGAAGAGAATAGCCTTCCTTTTAATAAATTTTCAATTAATTAAATTGAGACGAGCGAAATGAGGATAGAGACAACCAAGATGCCAACTAATATCACAAATGACTAAATTTTGTTAAATTAGGTAAAATTGTATTATCTGCTTGCTCATTCACAAATGTATTAGAATCAGTTATTATTTGTTATATCTTATAATGTTTGAAATTGTATTAAACATGATATAGAAGCCAGGACAGTTTAGACATTAAGCAACAAATCCAATCGATTGGTTTCAATTGAGTCACTAAAATCTACTTCACTGCATATCTTTGATGTCTTTCAGCAAAACATTGGTTTCTCATTATTTGATTAACCCTCCGCCTGTACTAAAAAACTTACGAGTTCTGAACAGTGGGCTATTAATCGGCCAGCATTGTAAGAAAGCCGTATCGAAATTTAATGTTAAATCCCATAGGAAATAAATCGAGCACAATTCATACGATCACTGTTTCATATAAGCAGTGCATTGCATTCACTCATCACTAGGAAAACCATATTTAAGGCATTGCTGCACAGCATAAGGGGAGGCACTAAAATGTTCGAACAAAATAAATACCGTGTTATATGTAAAGTGGCCTAATAATAGGCCAATTCCGAATAAAATTCAATTGGTCAATCCTAATTGGAATTTTTTAGGTTCCATTTATTGCCAGTGATATTTGTGAGGCAATCTTCAAATTTTTTGGCCCTCACACTTTTTAATTAGTCATAAAAGTCGATTTTTCGGCCATTGTGCAGGCGGTAGGTTAGAGAATTTTTGAAATATAGATAAGGTAATAGAATGTAGGCCTGGACCATATTCATTTCATTCTTGCAATTTAATTCAAACAGTTTTTCCTTCATTTTTGTATAGAATTCAATATTTTGGACGCAATTATATTTATTGAATTATTAGAGAAATGATGATTAGAGTGGATATAGTTTTTCATATTATGAATGAGTAACTAAATTATGGAACACATGAGTAGCCATCAAATGACTTAATTAATAGGCGTTGAGTTATATCATTGGAGTATAAAATAATTTCTATAAAGACATTAATTTTGATTTGTTTTACAGATAATGAATTTGTATATACCGAAGACAACTCAATAGTTTTAGTCGATATATTGTACAATACGTCAAATATGTTGGTCCCAAACAATATAATTGTGAGACTTATCTTTTGATTTTCAATTTCATATCGAAGCTAATTATTATCCATTTTGTTATTCAGAGACAATTCAATGTAAAAAAGTTTTCCATATCTGCCGATAAAAAATTCATTTTATTGATTCATAACATTGAAAAAGTTTGTTATTTTAAAATTAACCAAGATCAAAATAATTGAAATATTGATTTGGTTTCAGATCACATATTACTCATTCAAAGCAAAGTACAAAATCTATAACATGAGTAACGAACACATCACTAGTTTAGAGAGTTTAGGAGGAAATCAAGTACTCGATTATGTGAGATAACAATACTTCTAATAAATGTTTGTCTCAAATAATTTTATCGATTTTAGGCAGAGTTTGGTCCAAAAGGCAATCAAATAGTAAGTCAATTGATGGACCAGGGATCAATACAACTAATTCTTGTTATTACCCAAGGTTTATATCTATCAAAACAATATTTATTACAAGTCTTCAGTAGAAGATAATGGGTTCGCAATTATTAAAACGGGTCAGCCCGGAATCCTCTATAATGGTGTACCCGATTGGTTATATGGAGAACGTATTTGGAGGACTAATAAAGCTTTTTGGTGGAACCCAACCGGTGACAGACTGTGCTTCGCCTCATTTGATGACAGTTTTGTCGACACCATTTCATTCATCAAATATGGTTCTTATGAAAGCACTTCTAATTCGATGCCAGAGATTGTAAGCCTTAAATACCCAAAGCCGGGAGCAGTTAATCCTTCTGTTTCATTGTGGATCTCTGACTTATCCATTCCATCCTCTCCAACAAGACTACAACACAAACAAATAAAGGGGTCCAATATTCTTATACCATATTCTAATTATACATATATTTATAGAATATTAAAATTTTGATTTACTTTTGTTTCAGAGATAATTATTTGAGTGCAGTTTCATGGGTTGATAACTACATCTTATCTACTGTTTGGATGACAAGACATCAAAACTGTTCTGTAATTAGCATTTGTTCAGAAAATGATGATTGGATTTGTGAAAAAGTAATGAAAAAAATTTAATTAACTAAAAATAAAGTGAATTTTTTTTTTAGAATTTCGAGAACTGTATCGAAGAGAATGGGATGGGTTGGAGTGAACTATTTGACTCCCCTTTGATTACTTCAGACAAAAGACATTATTTGATTCGTTTGCCCCTAAAAAATGGAAAAAACAATTCTTTTAGACAAATAGCTATGATATCAATAGCCGTGAGTTCACAAAATTATTTTAATATCACTTTCGTTGGAATAAAGTTCATAATCTGTGAAATATCACTAAATAAGGAAATCTTTGAGTCTATGACATTCACTGACGGAGTATATCAAAAATAATTGGTTCCAAAAGTCGAGTAAAAGGAATTTCAGATTCTTAAGTGAATTCATTTTCACAATTAATTAAACTATAATTAAATCGAAAGTGAAGTTAAGAATAATTAGATATTATAGTCATTTCTATTTATCGTATTTCTTATAATTTGAATTTGATTTAAATGTCTGAATAGAATAGGATCCAAAAGTACATAACTCAGGGCGATAATGATGTGACACAAATATTGGCCTATAATCCAAACGGACACACAGTCTTCTATGAGGCCACTCTTGCCTCCGCTCCCTCACAGCGACACATCTTTTCCAAATCTGATATATTGGATTCAAAATCAAAAGACGCCATTTGTTTGACCTGTGATCAAATAGAAAGAAATTGTACCTATCAAACTGCTATTTTCAGTCCAAACGCCGAAAACTTCCTTTTGGTTTGTCTGGGAATGGGTTAGACATTTATTTAATTTAATTGCTCTCAAATTATAAATACTATAACTTGAGCATGGATATAATTTTTAATTTTTACAGACACATAGAAATGGCATTAATTATGAAATAAATTAATGTTTTGTTGTTTATTCAGGAATACCATGGGTTGAAGTTAGAGATGTTAAGGAGAATCAAATTTGTGAGCATTTGTTTTCATTAAATTACAATCATTTTCTCGTTTTTTTTTCTTCATTCAATAAACAGTGTTTAAGACGGTGTCTGACGAAGGGCTGCAAAATTTGCTGGAATATCGTGCGTATCCACAATTGCGAACTTTCAAAGTTCCTGTCGGAGACTTTCGTGAGTTTAAACAGCATTTGTTGGTTCCCTTCATAACAATGAAAATATATTTTAGAGGCAAACGTTAGGCTCATTCTTCCGCCCGGACTCAGAGAGAATGAAGAAATCAAATTTCCATTAGTCATAGAAATGTATGTCTTTTCTATTCTTTACAATAAAATATTTCAAACAAAATCTCATAAAATCGTCAGTTATTCCGTTTTGCACTCAATATAATTAATTCGCGTTTAGATCTAAATTGTGTATAATATGTCAGATCACTGATAAGGCCAGAAAGTGGTCAATAAGTGTTCTTATAATTATTAGCCAAACATATCCACTCAGGGCAGGGGTTAAGAGAAATTTTTGGATTAAAGGCTTTTTTACAAGAGGGACCAAACCAAATCTAAGAGGGGCCAAGGTAAAAGACTTGCGCTCGATGAGGGGGTATGATATGATAAAAGGAGGCATGTGCCATGTCCGAGACCCTAGGGTGGGGGCCATAGGGGAGAGCCAAACCAATCTTCGGCTGGGAGGACCAAATGGCAAATTTTTCGCGCTTAAAGGGGTAAATTAAAATGACGTTTCTCGGTTAAATTCTACTTAAATCGGGTTTATTTCGACTTAATTCACCTCAATTTGTCATTTGTTTGGTTAAATTACTGATATTTACAGATTAAATTACAGATAAAATGACCCGTGGCAATTATCCACGGATTTCCGTCTATTTTCCCCGTTTGTCCCAATTTTTATCAACTAGTTTAGTGGGGGCCAATTCCCAAAGTTTTGACCTCGGGGGGGGGGCATCCCTGGATAACAGAGTTTAAAATATATAAATAAACTCCATTAATGTCGACAACAGTTTTGGAGTCGACACTCATTTCTTATTTAAGTAATGGTCGATAAAAATAACATTTTATTGATTTTAGCCAAAAGTCAAGCAAATAGTATTCGCTCAGAGAGAGAGAGAGAGAGAGAGAGAGAGAGAGAGAGAGAGCGCTTCTGTTTGATTGTCTCTATTTCTGTAGTATTGAGTTATCCAATAAAATTGTCTCAATTAGAAACTGCAGGCATTAGACTTTCAATTAAGTTTTCACAGCTCTTCCCTATCAATTGTTACCTTGATCAAATACCATGGATTTAATCCGAGGCATGAAAAACCAATTCAGTAAATAAAACGGAATTGCCTTAAGTTTAATAAATTTTGGATTCAATGAACAAAAATTGAGTCACAAAACCTCAATATCTTTGAAGTTAATTGAATATAAAAACAATGACCAAGGATATACAGGATATACCGACTCTTATACCATTTCTTCAATCTATTTTTAAAGCTTTTGACGTCAAAAGTCTTAAAATTAAACAAATGCAAATAGATATTTTATTCCAGGTATGAGAGAGGGAAGGAACCAATAGACTTGGTCCTCCATAAACGGAAAATTTTAGCATTATGATTCCCATAACTTCGAAGGCTTAACATTAGGCCTTCCTTTATGACCCCCTATGTTCTCGGATAGAGCTCATCCCTAATGTAATTTGTTGATCTATCAAAGCCCCGATCGGTGTGCCTCCAAACCCCCACTTGAAGTGAAAGCATAGAATAGTGGGAACACTCAATAAAATATTAAGATATGAATTTCACTAAGTATCTGGAATTTCTTATTTTTCAATTCTGTTTTTATCAGAGGCTCAGAACCGGGTGAACAGAATGTAAGGCATAAGTTTGCTGTCGAATGGGGAACCTATTTAGTGAGTTCTCTTTATTTATTATTCAATATTTATGATAATAATTAATAACATTAAATGTTATGAAAGGCCAGTTCCAGAGACTTCATATACGCAAGAATTGATGTTCGCGGCAGTCGAGGAAGTGGTATGTCTTTCACTCTATCCACTCTTTACATATTTTCAAGCAATTCATTTTCAAATATACTTCAAAGGGGACACAGTCTTACATGAAATGTGGCACAAAATCGGAGATATAGAAGTCCAGGACTACATGAACGTTATTCAATATCTGAAAGACAAACTCCATTATGTCGACCACTCCAGGATTGCCGTAAGTTTGCCCTCAATTTTAACTGAGTTTTCAAGTTTCTGAAATATCAATCGCTTGTTCCAAATGTAATTTTGTTTCCAATCCTGAAAATTGAATGAAAAAAAAATCAAAACTGGATTTTATATAAAACTTATATTTGTTCGCATATTAAATATTATTTGCATTTTTCTATCCTATTATTTGATTGAAAAAAATTTGTTATTAAATTATAACGAATTGAATTGGTTTGAAGGTCTGGGGCTGGGCTTATGGCGGTTATGTTGCGGCCACCAGTTTAGCTCTGTTTGATCAAAAACATTTCAACTGTAGTATTGCTGTATCGCCGATCACTAATTGGCTCTTCTGGGGTCAGACATTACTCTAATTTTGGCGATGATTCAAATATTATTAAATTAAAAACAGATTCGTTTACATCTGAGCGCTATTTGGGTGTGCCTTCAATAAGCGGGGGTTTAAAGAGGTATGAGAGCGCAGATCTCATACAAAAGGCTAAACTTTTCAAAGACAAGCGGCTATTCCTTCTTCACGGAACTGCTGACGGTTTGAGTGATTTAAATAAAATATATTATTAAATATTTGCCTTAATTCAGATGCCGTTCACTTACAACACACTTTCAAACTGATGAAAGCGCTGAATAACGCCGGAGTTCTCTATAGATCGCAAGTAATTACTTCTAATGATTTTCTCAGAACATTATATGTTGTGTTTTGTCGACAATATTCTTATAACAATTTTTCTTCAAAACCCTAAGAGGTTTCTATTTTGAACAGTAATGCCAAACACCTCCACTCACAGACTAATGCTAGCAATGAGCAAATGAGCATGCTATATTTCATTTCGCTTGAATATACTCTTAATTAATTCAAATTAATTGAATGAATAAAATCGGCAGAAATTGAGTCATCAAATCGATTGAATTAGAGGTAGATTCTGCGTCATTCTGCGTCTTGCACATTTATTCATATATTGATTATAAAATAGCAAGCTTGCCTACTCAAATTTTTTTCGTACTTTTAGTTTGTACGTTTACTTTGTTTTTAAGTTTAATTTAAACAAGCTTGGTGATTTTTAATAAAAAGTCAATATAATAGTTATCGTAACAAAAATCATATTTCATTGTAAGTTATGTTTAATCCAATTGAATACCGATTACACTTCACATTTTTGAGCTCAAAAGATAAGAACCGGGTTTACCCCTATTACTAGTCCTTGAGAATTATTGTGCAAGCACATTTGCTCAGATAAGTCCCTTTGTTAAATACAGCAGTGATTTCAGATTTTTTTTTCTCTAATACTTTTTGAGTGAAGTTTTTGATTGACAAAAGACTCAAAACTACGAGAAATGTGATTATTTGAGAGATGAATGCCTTTTGTGAACAGATATACCCGGATAGTAACCACTACTTAGAGGACGTTAAACTACATCTCTTCCGATCTCTGGAAACATATCTGGAGGAGTGTTTCGGACTCGAAGACCATCTCAACGTTGAGGCAAATAAAAAGAAAAACGAAGAAAAATGAGATTTCTTTCCAACAAATCGATTCCAGTGAGACTCCGGTGCTATGATTCAGGTTTTCTTATTGAAGAAACTGAAGTTTAAAATTATGTAAAATTGATCATGCAAACTCTGGTGCCATAACACCATATTTATAACAAATTCTATTCACTCGAAAATTGTTAATAAATTAATTGAAAGCTTAAAATATTTGTCTGAAACAAGAATAACATTATTCTTATCATAATTTAATATTTGAGCAAAAAATAGTGAGTTTTTGAAATGAGTTGAATGACTGCACTCACAAATCACTTGCAATGATGTAAATCACTCTCTTCTATGCATTATTGAAATCATTTACAAACTTATGTTTGTAATCAATATTTAGCCTTTACTTAGAGATGTGTAGGCAGTGGACAGAGAGGACAGTCCTTTCAAATCGTTGCAAATTCATAGTCTTATGAGACAAATATTTTAACAGTTTTTGAGTGTTAAGAATGAATAGACGAATGATTTGAAAAGTGAAAACCTGCACAATCTCTCATCAATTTATTAAAGTTACGATCGTTTTATTAGTTAATATAAATTTTTAAAAATTTAAAACTTATGAAAAATTGTGAAAATATATGAAAATTTAAGATATATTAAGCTCTGATTGGCACCAATTCTCACCAATCATTCAATTTATGCAAATTTAGTCTTAGATTTAAATTATGGAATGAAATTATAATTATTGTTAACATTGAATAATTGAATAAATTTCAATAAAGTTTTCAAATGATTAATGCAATTAATTTGATCTAAAAATAATAAATCAATAATTTGCACAAACAATCAAATCACTGAATATTTTATTGTAAAAAATCAATACTTTTGTCTTCCATTACATTAATTAATTCCAAATAAAAGCTAAAAATTTCAAACTTTTAACTTTATTTACTCAATCATTTGATTACAGAATAAGTGGAGTGCAAAACTCTAGTCAGTGCATGCAACGCAAAAATGAACAAGTTTAGTTTCAATTCAATAAATACATTAATCATTCAAACATTGATTTCTTTCGTGATTTTTAGGCTGAAATTCAATCTGAATAACGAATCTTGGATTGAATTTTAATGAAAACTCAATTTATAAGTAAAACAAAATTTAATGTTTAATAATTATTTGATATATTTGCTGTTTTTTTTATTAAGTGAAAGATTGGAAAAATCCTTAAAGAGCCCTTGGTATTTCAACAAGGTTCAAAATGTTCATCGTGGGAACAAGATCCAAAAGTTTGTTTGGAAAATTGGAATAACCTGGATATTATCCAAAGATTTTGTTCGGAACCGAATACCAAGATTTTATACGGAAATAACGTAACCAATAATTTGAGATCTTTTCCATTATTTTCAACATTGGGTTCAATAATAATATTGAAATCGAAACGTTGTTTACAAATAAGTTTTGAACATTTGATGTGATTTTAAAAATGTTTTTCTTAAGGAATTGTATTCAAAATATTCGTTTAAATAAGTTTTTAATTAAAAGCAACGAAATTAATGCCAAATATCTTTCGAGTGAGTCTTCGCTTGAGTTTGGATTTAATTTATTTATATTTAAATCAAATTAGGTTTAACTGAAAGGAAGCGGTTCTACAAAAGTGTGACAATTACTCAAAACGAGGATAAATTTGAAATCAATTTAGACGGACGTAAGCTTAAGACACCAAATGGTAATGTCTTTTACACATATAATCAATGGTTGGCTCTAATGGTGGCCAACGAATGGCAGTCCCAGAGAGATGTGATTCGCATGTTTTCAATGCATTTGACACAATTGACGAACACAGCTATCGATAATCCAAACAATGAGTCCATTGAGTCCATCGCTAACGACATCTTAAGTTTCACCGAATCGGACACTCTTTGCTTCAGAATGAGTGAACCCAAAGAGTTGGCGGATTTGCAACAAAAACAATGGGATCCCATAATAGAGTGGTTCCAACAGAGGTTTAACTGTGAAATACCGGTCACACAAACGGTTCACTTGAGTCCTGTCTCTCAAACAACAAAACAATTGCTTTTTAAGCACTTATTGTCTCACAATCGGTGGTCACTAATCGGACTGAAGTTCGCCACAGAAAACCTAAAGTCAATAATCCTTTCATTAGGTTTGACACAAAGAAGAATATCTGTGAACCAATCGATTGAATTTTCCCGATTAGAGGAAACCTTTGCCATCGAAAAGTGGGGTCGACTCGAATCAGTTCACGATTTAGATACTCAGGCGTTGAGAACCCGAGTCTCTGCGGCTCTCCTCTTCTATTTCTCCAATTGTGAAGTCAGACAATTGTCTCAAAAAAACGATTCTTCGGCACAAACTCTCAAATCATTTGTCAATTAAAGCCTTAAATCAAACAAATAAAGAATTTTAAACAATTCCTGAGTTTTAAAATATTGAGAAAAACTTAAATCACTAGAAATGAGAGATTGAGAGACAATTGGCATAAATTCTGTTAGCATTACATCATTTGATTAAATTCTGTGTCGACTTCTGTGTGGACTGCAGTCAGAAAGAAAACGTTTTTAATAATCGTTATTAAATTGCTTTTATTCAAAATTATAAATTCATTATTCGTTTGTAAAACTGTTTAATTAAAGTCATTTAAATCATAAATATTTTGAAATATTAATCAAATATCGAAAACTTGCAAATCATCTAAAAATCGACGCTTTGTTTGTATGGCTTTCCATTAAATTTGGAAAATGGCTTAAATCAGGAGAGAATGGCAGCACTTGTTCGAGTTTGAGGAATGCCGTCGAGAGACGACCACTTCTTTATTCCATTTTTATTTAAGTCGATTAACTTGTCTTCACATAAACGAGACATCGCCTCAAAAGGAACGACAGTTAGAACTGAAAATAGCAAATCAGTTGAAGAAAGGCTTACTTCGAGTCGTTGTGCTCTGTCCTCATTGAGAGGCTCCGCCGGGAATGTTATGTCGTTTTGATCTGCGAGTGTTCTTAAGTCGAAGTAATACTTAGCGTAAACACTGGAGGGGACGTTGATATTGAACTGCAAGAGTTCCAGGAATCGTCTCTCGAGTTCGTTCCTGAAATTCAATCGATTAGAAACCAAAACAAATCAACTGAAAAGTGTCTGACATGTCCTCAACAGTAATATCCCTCAGTATTTGGCAATAGTCGACGTTCCAAACTGCCTGATCGTCCCATACTTTCGATGCCAGAAGAATAGCCCCCAAAACGATGCGTTTCCACGTAAACGGAACGATATCTATCTCTGCGTACGTCAACAGCCGTTCCAAATAAACCAAAGTAATAATCGCACACTCGGGGGACAGTTGGGCCGCACTGAACAGTGTCCTCACGAATCGGTATATCGTTCGGTGATCGGGATCTCGAATTTCGTGATTATGTGGTAACACATCCTTCTGTCAAATGAAAAGTTGGAGAATTGAATAAAACCAGAAAAGAAGAGAACTCTCATACAGTTAATGGGTGTTCCCTTTCATCGAATATATCAAGAATTCGGTTGGAATTCCTATTTCTGATGTGATAATAGATTCCAAGAGTAACGCATTTGATTGTGTTCTTGAGATTGGGATGACTGACAGTACTGTCGTCCAAATATATGGTTGAACAGGAACTGGCTTTCTTGAGCGGACGCGACTCTAGTAACTAATCCAATGGGTTTATCATTATTTGAGTCAAACATAGGGAAGAGAGGAATGGCTTACATTTATTTGGCTCTTTCTGTGGCCTATTGTTTGCAAAACATTTAAATTAGTATTAAATGAGGAAATCATAGAAAAGGCTTACATCTGATATCACTTCGAGACCTCTGCATGAAAAGTGGTCCCGTTGTCGGATGAGAAGAGGGATCGGCTTCATTGTCGTCGGGCTCTCTCTCACTAATATGTTGGAGATTTGGTCCGATCCTATCGTTCTTAAGGTCGGTCTCAATGTTGTTTGAGTCGTGTTTTTTGCGGTGCGTTTGAGGACTGTTTGCTTTACAACAAGAAATCTTATTTCCCATTATTTCGATTGAATTTATAAATCGAGTGATTATAAAGACATTAATGACTGGATTTTGTGGTGGAAGTGATTCAACGATAATCACAATTAAGAGAAATCTATGTTCCGATGGTTTGCCGACAATTGAATTGAAATTTAGAGCAAATCTTTTCAACCGAATGACTGGTTTTGTAAACATATGAAGACTTTGTTTGGAATAAATTTAAATTAATTCAAATAAAAGTTTAAAATTAATAAACAAAACATTATATAAGTGTTTATTGTATTCGGCGTTCATTTGACTCACAATTCACTAAAATTGCTCTCAATTTGCAAACATTGTATTAAAACTCAAAAGAAGTATAAATTAATTGACGATTAGTTAATATCCGATCGAAAGCCTTATTAATAGTTCACATGTTTTGTCAAAATAAAGGGATTTTAAGAATTGAATGTTTGTTACTGTAATTGAATCACAACTGGAATCACAATCAGAGGTTTAAATCCAATCAAACCAATAGTTTATCGCATTTTTGGTAAACCTATTATTCATTGATAATGAGGCGGACTTTCATTACTTTCCACCGAAATATCATTTATTCGATAACTTTTTGGTCACTCCTTAACCACAACTACACTACAATTGACGACTTGTAGAGCAGTTCACTGCCAACTGTCAAATACATCCGAAACCTAAACAAACAATTCTCTCAACAAATCATTTCTCATATCAGCTCTTAGTTTAAGAATATTTTTATTAATTTATATAAAACTCAATTAATATTCACTTATTATTAATGCAAATATGAAAATAACAATCAAATGAGGGATTGATTTGTCGCCGAAAATAAGTGAGACCTCTATTCCCATGAATACAAACTTATGGCTAAAAACATATGATT
>JAQGBD010001664.1:0-14194 GCA_034698165.1 Punctoribates punctum | reverse complement strand
GAGAGAGGGAGAGAGGGAGAGGGAGAGGGGGAGAGAGAGAGAGAGGACTTGGGTATAGAGAGCCGGCCGGCACTCATCTGGAACTGTGTGTCGTAAACATGGATCGTATAAAATAGCAATTACTTCTTCGACTCCCCTTTAAACCAATTACAGTGAGTCTTAGGTAACCATCAAAGAAGTTAATGATTTTTCTTCTCTTTATTCTGTTTTCTCTCTCTGTGTGAGAGTTGGCCCAAAAAAAGTTATTTAAAAATTCTCTGCTTTTATGCAACAATTGCTTTAAAACTACTTTTGTTTAAGACTTCTTCTTAAAGCGGTTTCCTCTGAATAACTACTTTCTTAATATTTGTATTGAAATTATTGTTATTATTTGAACCGAAATCACAGAATAAGGGGTTAATAGCCGTCATTAGTCTAAGTGTTGGCTCTAAAAGTGTTATAAATATATTGGTTTTTCACAACTTTTTTTATTATCAATAATTAGATCCTTAAAAAGGGCTACAATTTTGACGTCAAATCTGTTAAAGTGTAGAAAAATTGCGAAAACACCTGAAGATATCTTTGGACTCATCTATGACTCATACAATAATAGAATATATTGCCATTAGAATGACTATTAGCTAGTTCAATTAGAAATAATTCAATCCAAACGGATCTGTATATCAAATGACCTGAAATTCCGAATCATATTATATTATATCAAATATTAGGCTATAATTTTGAAAAATGAGTTTTACTTTTACTAAAAATCCTAAATTATATGGGATTTGAGTTTTTGTTTTATACTTTTGCTGTTAAGTAAAATATTTTTCATTTCTTATAGTCGGCTGACTATCACTATTAGGGGACTGGCGTTACGTAAGATTACTCTCTGGCTCTGGGATTGTGGCACTTGAAAAGACTGCACCAAAAACTAGTTTTCCGGGTTTGTGTCTTAATATTCTGTTCCCTCCTTTGCCATACAAGTCAAGGTCACCTTCACCTTACACAACTTGAAAGTCACAATTCCTCACGAATTTTAACTAAGATTTTTTGGTGTGTTCTCGCAATAAATTCTGTGCTCTCTCTCTCTCTCTCTCTCTCTCTCTCTCTCTCTCTCTCTCTCTCTCTCTCCCCCCGCTCTGCTGATTACCTCCTTATATGAAGTCTTAGTTTTAATTTTAATACAGAATCCATTTGTTGGTCGCAAACGAAAAAAAGTTTTGACTGAAAACAAAATTTTGCGAAAATTTTTAATTTTGTTTATTATGTTTTGTCTGAAAACGTGACTCATTTGTTAAGCCATAAAAGACTGGATTTTTTACAATCAAATAATAATTGTCTACAATTGAACTGTTTGTTCAGATTTGTATTGTTATCTCCGAAAATAGCTATTAAGTTGACCTTGATTAAGCTTGTTTTGCATATCTATTCCTTTCTTTGGCAATGGTTTGGGTGAATAATTTTTTTAGTGTTGAGCCAAACGGTTGAAGATTTTTTTTTTCGTACATTTGGGCGCTCTCTAGACGTCAACTCTGTTACTACTTTTTATGCCACTTTTTTGATTGAGTGAAAGGAATTTTAATTAAAATTTTATTCTTGCTTCTTTTAAAGTCTTCATTTTGGTTTTACTTCATTGAAGACTCTTATGAAGAGAGTCGGTGAGAGAGAGAGAGAGAGAGAGAGAGAGAGAGAGAGAGCGAGAGAGAGAGAGACCATTACAAGGACAGTCTAGCTGGTATAATCGAGCATATCTATTTATTATAATTATAACTTACAATTTGATACATTGAAATGTTAACATTAGGTCCCAATTTTTGATTAGACCCTGCTCCACCTGGGAAACCCATGTATGTTTGCCCACTCCTGGTTAGCGTTTGAAATAAGAGAAAATAATTTAATAGACCGGATGTAGTTTGTAATCATTTTTCGGTTTTGTGACCCATTTTTGATAAATCTGTGGAATGACTGCTTTCAGGCGAAGAAAAGGCGACTCTCCCTCGACATCGCATTTAAGTGAATAATTAGTTTTGAAAAAAATCGTTTTAAACAAAAAATCATATGAGAGTTGAGTCTAAACATGAAAAACAGTTTTTTCTGACATTTATTGCTAGAAATTAATTGTTTTATTTATTATTCAAACTCTGAAAGTCTGGTTAAAAACTATAAATTTGTATTCTATTAGAAGTTATAAATATTAGCTTAAAATATGCATGATAATTTTTGTTTTGTTTACTCTAGTTATTGATTATAATAAATGTGAATATCTTATCAATTATTTGAATATTTAATAAACACTTTTATTCAATAATAAAATGTTTTGTAAACAGAAAACAACGAAAATATTTCTTTGTTTAGGAGATTGAAAACAATAATCAGAAACATATTCTGTTCCCATCCCATCCCTGTGCGATATCAGTGCTCCAAATCTGAAAAAGCAATTTGTTTGCATACCGTTGTGTCGGTCCCCTCTTCCAAATGAAATTCCAGTCCTTCTAAATGAGAATTTATTAAACTGAAGACAGGGCTCAACCTCTTAACCTATGGATAAACATTTGGTCAATATTTATAGCACACCAAACATGTTGTGCTCCCTTTGAGCCTCCATTGGATAAATCATTAAGTTATCTGAGTAATTATCCTGATCAAAAGTGATTTCAATGATTAGGTATGCCCAAAGCACATGTTCACGTATATCTTGGTTATAAAATCTCCAATTATTTGATAAATCATAGGATAAGAATTTGATAGAAATGTTTGAATATTTGTTTATCGATCAGAAGGAAAGCCGACCGAAAATTCGGAATAATTTGATCGCGAATTCAGACATTTCTCGATATTAAGGCCTCTGAACCAAAAATTTTGAAATCTATTTATCATTTTCTATCGATTCTCATAACTAATTGCAAAACAAAAACATAAATCTTTTATTTGATTTTTAAGACCTCAAGAAATAATTGAAACAAATTTCTTCTTAAAGAGAAACTAATAATTAAATGACCGAAGAAAATGTCTATTCATTGAACAGGTATTGAGGAAACCAGTGGTGAATACGTTTGTTCTTTTCAATGGAAATGTTTTAGATCTGGTTGAGTAGTCCACAGGTAAGATGTGCAAGGTAGACTTCCTAAAATACTGATTTATAGTATGTGGACTTGTTAATTATGAGCATTTGATAACTATCCCTGCTAAACTTGTAGATTATTGACAAAAGTCTACTTTTATTTACAGTAATTACCAATTAGTATATATTTTTAATTTTATCAAGCAAATATCTTGATGCTTTCCATTCTCATTATGCTGGATAACATTGATGCCAAAACTTTTGAAACAGATTTCAATTGTACTTTCACTCCATTGTAACAAAAGTAGACTTTATTTTAAAAACTGAATAATAAAATTGAATTGAAATGAAAAAAGTTTGGGTTTTATTCCCAAACAGTTTACGATTTAATGAGTGATTGTTTTCTTGTCTTTTGGCCACAATTTTCATAGAAATTTTGCGCCAATTTCTCCTCGATTTTTGAGGAAATGTCATTTAATTTGTATTAGAAATTAATTTAGGTTTTAATCTAATCTGGATGAACTCTTGTTTTTTGTTTCTCGTCACGAATTTAATCGGAAATTTGTTTAAAATTATTTTATTTATAAAGAAATTCAATTTTAATGAACTCTTTTCGCTAACAAATGATTGATTGATATAATTATTTGAGAATTTGAGACACATTTTGGTTTAGGCTTTGATTTATTATATGGTTTATGAATAATTCTGAGCCATTATTTCCAAGAAGATATGACCAACAGACTTGACCACGATTATAAATAGTGATGGGATGTGCCCTCATATGAAATTCATTATTACCAAACTTATTCGAAACAATAGATACGATTTTCAAACTAAAAACCATCAATCTCAATTATCCAATGGTGATGTGTTCTTGGAAATTGGTTTAGATTAAAATTATGAGCTTGGTGGTTGTAATTTGAGAAAATTTTCTATTGTTTTTCATATCTGATTATTTTTGATCGCATTTTAATTAATTTATAAAACAATGAGTATGAAAACAAATTTACACATGGTAAAATTTGAATAAATATTTAATCAAGAACTAATTGTGTCTGGCTAATTAATTATGTAATCTAATCTGCCAACATTTTCTTCTAAATAAATTAATTTACTCGTTATTAATATTCGGCTTTTTATTTGAGTAAAATAATTGTTAATTCAATGGTTGAGCCAATAATTCAAGCCTTTCCTCATTCATGAGTCGGTCCCGCGATTAACCGATTCATTAGAATATCATAAATATTAATAATTTTTAATCTCTTTTGTATTGAATGAGAAAAATATTATAAAAAACAAAATTAGATTTTCTGATAAGAAAAACAACAAATTAAACGATAATTCAAATGAATTAAAAGATTATTTTTTAAACGCCAAACGAGAAGTCCTTTTGAAGGAAAAGAAAGCGAAACAGAGTTTGTTAACTCTTGACGAGAGATGAGCAAGGTGCTCCTCAAATAAAAGAAGTAGAAGTGACAAGTAATCAATTTTTGCTTTATTTTCAATTGATTTCTAAACAGTGAACTTTTTCAAATTGATTTTGAAATCAATCTTGGCTATACATTGATATTTTAAATTGAGTTTCTGAGTTTTACCATGCTGAAAAGCACTAATTAAATAAATTATTACTTTCAATACTAATCTAGTTCAAATTGACGCCCATAATTAAAATTTGAAATTTCAATTGTGATTATAGACCATGATCATCTCAATTTTAGAGGAAAGGGAGCATTTGGTTGTTTTAGTGTTCAGAAGACATGCAAAAAAGTTATTTACGACCAGATGTGGTACAAAACACTTTGAAATCAAGATTTTTATGATCACAGCTTTTTTGCTGCACTTTTTCACTCTTTAACATAAAGGGATCCCTTTTTGTTAATCTCAAACACAACTGCCTTTTGGGACTCACTTCAGATTATTATAATAATAACCGAATCAGAGGTCAGAAACACTCAAACAAATTGCGTCAAAGCATAGAATAAGTTGCAAATAGTGTTTATTGTTCTCAATATCTGTCAGTTGTATAGCACTTTCCCCTTTAGTGCAACGAATTTCAAAACGTCTTTGTTTATAATACTTTCACAACAAACCTTGGTCAATTACGTGACCAATGTATGGAATCGTTAGAAATTTCCAAGAACATAGTCAGCAGAGAAGATTTATTTATTGGTAAATACTTTTTCTATTTGGCCTTAAGTCAGATCAGTTTCAGTTATCAAAGAAAACGAGGAAAATAAGAGCCATTTATTTGGCGAACATTTCTAATGGGGTTTAATCCGGTATCAAATCGGAAGGGAATAAAAGGTGTAGGGAATGGGTAGTCGGCTATTGGAGGACCAGAAATGTGTAGTTTATAAGAGCATATCGAATGAGTCACAGCCCACCAAAATCATACTTTAATAACATTTGCTGCCTGTGCTGGCGATAGGAAAGGGCTGACAGACTTAAAGATCTACGAATAGTTCTCAAACATCACACAAAATACATTATTATTATGTTTTTATCAGATGTCATATCTCATCGCACTCATCCACAAACTGTATTTCCCCCTTTTTTCTCGGAAAAAATCATCATCAAAAAGGAGAGCATCTGAGAGCACAGAATGGGTGCACACTTACAGCATAAGGGAGTGATACGGATGGGCTCAACACAAGACTCGCTGACTAGAAAATAATTTACAGAATTTATATCATTTTCAATGAAATAGAGAACAAAATATAAAGCAATATATTGAAAACAGAGTGCAATTCCGCTAAAGACTCAGACCTAATGTCATATATAAAACATATATTCTATAACACCAAATAAATTATGGGATTCACAAGAATTTTGAACCGAAAAAGTGTTTATCGTAAAAGTTCTCTCTCTCTCTCTCTCTCTCTCTCTCTCTCTCTCTCTCTCCTGAAAATGATCATCTGCTATATCCCTGATAATAATCACAGATGGATGTGTCAGGTAATTGTTGTTTTAGTGCAAGTTATTCATGTTTTATGAGGTGATTGAAATTCTTTCATAAATGAGCGAAAATCAGTTGAATCGAAGAATAACTTTCTTTTAGACCACAAAAAATAAATGAATAATCAATGAAATGGGAATACATGGGAACACATGCGGTGCTTCTCAACCGTTTCGACTTAAAGACTCCAACTTTTCAAATCATTGCCCAATAGTATTGAGTAAGAGTGATTGCGAAGAAGAAACTTGGTCAAATTCCAAGAAAATGCCTGTAATGAGCAAGCTTAACTATCTAAATTGCTTGTTGAGTTAATTAATTCATATTCACACAGATAAATTGCAAGATTAAATATCATAGATTGTAAAAACGATCAAATATTTTAAATGCGAATAAAAATAAAAATGAAAGATCACAATAATAAGAACCAAGTTTAGCTAAAACACATTAATACGAAATAAAACCAAGATTAGATTAGGGAATAAAATTGAAATTTATTACCTATCAAGAAAATCTTCACTCTTTGACCAGAATTAAACTTATTTCTCAAATAAAAATTTTAATTAGATAGATAATGAGCATGCAATATTAATAACCTTTGTTTATAATTGCATTTTCAAGTTGTTGTGAATATTTTTAGTGAGAAAAATGGTGAAAATCTGGTAAAAAAACACATTTTCAAGCTTTTAACTCAATATAATGTTGAAATCATAAATTTATCAAGGCAATAAATAATTTGCATCAAGGATTCGCACCAATGGATGGGTTAATGTGTTGTAAAACAAACACATGAAATGAAGAGAAATAAAAATAAAAACAAAAGAAAACACTTAAAGAAAAGTCTCAACAATTAAACGAATTGTCGTTTTGAGGAAATGTTAAACGAGATAATTATTATCGAAATTCCTGATTATTCTGATATGTTTTTGATGTTTTCTTATCCAAGTACTCGAAATATCTCAATCCTGAAGATTTATTGCTCAATACTATCTGGCTAACATGCGATATCAGTGAAGAACAGGGTGAAAATGAGTCTTTTCCTCAGTTATCGATTGATC
This sequence comes from Punctoribates punctum, assembly GCA_034698165.1. Taxonomy (NCBI): domain Eukaryota; kingdom Metazoa; phylum Arthropoda; class Arachnida; order Sarcoptiformes; family Punctoribatidae; genus Punctoribates; species Punctoribates punctum. The sequence goes on along the minus strand of JAQGBD010001664.1, from coordinate 7,140 downwards.
CGGATACGCTACTGTGCAACTCTGATCTAAATCTAGTTAATTACAAAGCAATTAAATATTTGAATATCAATAAAAAAAAAAATGTTATTTTAGATAAAAACTAAATTGGATAAAATGGTAAAATGAGTAAATTAGCATGGGTATCGGATGGATAGCAAGGGATAATTAATGGTTAATATATTCCGGTAATTTAAGCATGACAAGTTTCTCATTTGCTCGAAGGTATGCCTAAGAAACTCACTCTAAGGCTTTAGATAAGAAAATAGACTATAATTTTCATTAAATAAATGATTTAATTCGAGAAAATGAAATCCATTTAACTAATGGTTTAATTTTGATTATAAAATGCCTTTTTGTACCTCAATTAAGCTTTTATTACAAAATTACCTTGTTTATGTCATTGTTGGCTCCGAGATTTTATTACTTCACCTAGATTATATTGAAGTTTCCTTTTTTTCTCAAAAGTCTTTGTTCTCATAAATCGTTGTCAATTAAAAGTAATGTAATTTGAATATTTGCAATGACCAAGGTGTGTCACGGAATATTTCTATTTATCAAATTGTTTACCAAAGTAGCAAGAACAAAGATGTGAAATCAAGTTTGAATTCTATCCAGGATATTGTAATCATTAGGCCGGGAATTCTTGCGCATCACTGACTTTGCTTAATACCGAATATCGGCTAAAATCTGGTCTTCATTATGTAAATAATCTTGGCTTTAGTGCACAATTGCATAGTTAATATTTGTTATTCCAGATCACGAGCGGTGTAACAGTTGGTGCAAAACAACTGTTAGGCCTTTCCTATAGTTTTTATTACCCGAATAAATGTGTTGTAATTGTGTTTTGAAAATTTATGCAAAATTTTTATAGAGATATTCAAAATACAAGAATAATATTCGAGGAGAAAATTGGCTCTCAATTCAAGCATTGTATCAAAGGAGCCATCATTTTGCGTCCCTTTCCCTTCATAAGTGATAAAATGGGCATTTTTTCTAAACCAAACACATATATCCTGAGTGGAAACGACTCTTATTTGATATAACAAACCCTTTTATAACCCTTTCCTTAGCGTAACATAAACCCTATTACAGCACACAATAGATTATTAAAAATATTACCCGAATCCATTTGAAATATAGAGAAAGTTGAGGCCAAGAATAGTATACGACATGTCATTTAAAGTGTCAAATGTTGAGCCCATGTTTGCTATAATCGCATGAATTGTGACATAAATTTCTATTCAACTCTGCATTTAATTTAGATCTTTGCCAATAAAATCTAATGCACTTTCGCACAGCCTTTCGGTTAAGCCTTCCATAGATTTATTTAATTTTGTATACAAAACAGTTTTATAGCCAACTCGTGGCGCTCCCTCTCCAATACAACTTTGCTCTGTCTCTTTCAATACTTCAAATATTTCACTTCTATTTCAATTCTTTTCAACATTTAGTTTATATTTAGGGCCCAAACGAGAGAAATGATAACTTTTATACTGAAATTTCCCAAAGCGCTCAAAAATATTAGTTTTGCATTTCTATTCTCGAGCACAGAATGAAATATTTGAACCCATTCTCTCTCTCACTCTCTCTCTCTCTCTCTCTCTCTCTCTCTCTCTCTCTCTCACTCACACTCTCTCTCTCTCTCTCTCTCTCTCTCTCTCTCTCTCTCTCTCTCTCTCTCTCTTCATTGAAATTCATTTTAGTTGTATTCAAAAACATTAATTTATAGGCTCTAAAAGTTTGAGTCTCATGTGAGGGCTGACAACATATATAACCACTTTGCATATGATATCCGAGTGAAGACCAAATGGTATATCCAGAGTATATCCACTCGTTTTGTGGAAATCAATTCCTGGATTGCCTTTAATTCTCATTTTGTATGCAAAAGACTGAAAGACTGGACCATAAGATTAAAGTTTCAAATATTAGTTTGAAATTCACTCCATTTCTCTCTCAGTATTTGAAGTGATTTTTCTGTCGGAGTTGCGAAACATTTGCACTAAAAATGCATAAAAATTCAGGAGTTCTTAGAAAATGGTATTTCTGTTGAGGAAGTATTGGAATCGCTTTTCTCTGCTCCGTTCCGTCAATCCCTAAAACATTTATTTTTGAATATTTTGGCCATTTTTCCAATTATTTATGTGTTTTTCACTTCAAAAAGTAGATTAAATGAAACACTAAATAAAAATCTCATTAAACTAAGTTTTTCTTCAGTGAAAAGTGTTTACATCAAAACCCGACCGAAAGTCTGCATTCAATTACACATATTATTGAATTAATTTATTTTCTTCGGCGAAAATAGGTCTTCAAAATAACCATTCATTTTCTGCTTCAAACTAAAGACATTATCACAGATTTTTCCCTCTCCAGACATAAATTATTACCAAGGGTAATAAATGTTCTGGGCTTCGATAACCCAGTTATGTTGTGAATAATTTTTTGTTTTAAATGTTAAACAAATGTGATGTCAGTTAACCCGAGATTTCTTTAATAGTTTTTGTTTTCTTCCAATTATTTTATCAGTTTTTCTCTTTTTAGACAAAGTTTTATTTAAATATTTGAATTAAAAACTCGATTCGACTGTAGTTTTGGTCGAATATGTTATATAATAAAATGCTTTTCAATCAATGACTGGTTTATTAATAGTTTAGTCTTTTTGTGTCTGAATAGAAATTACATAATAGAAAACTTATTTTTATTTCATATCAAATATAAATTCAATGATTTGATAGTAATTTAGCGTAAGTTTCAATAAAAGGCTTTTCGATAAATAGTTATTAAGTGAGGCCTTCGTTGCCATATAATAGAGTATTGCAGTGAAGACCTCTTTCGAGTTATTATCAATTCATTACTCCATAAGTTGTGTGGTTTTCATAAATAAATAGAGTGAACAACACATTAATTTCCAACTTTTGTGCCTAGCTAATTTGTTCACAGAACAATTATTAAATCATCAAAATAAAGAAAATTTTTAAATTTAATTTTCAATTTTTCGGAAAATTTGAATCAAGTTTATAATTTTCTTTCAGAATAATAACAATTTTAAACAGGTTAGTTTAGGAATCAATTGAATAAGTGTGGTCACTCTAAAAACTAATGGGTTAGCCTCCAAAGATAGTAAAATGTTGTCGAAGCCATAGAAAAGAAAACAAATTGATATACAAAATAAAATGATATATAATATGAAAGCCTTTTCAATAACTTTTCTATTGAAATATATTAATAATTTTGTTTAAATTCTTGTTATTCAAGAAATATGTTTAAGAATTGGTTTTGATTTACTTCTAATCGAGTTTTCATTATCGATAACATATTTTTTGCTTATCTTTTCAAATATTGTTTGGGAGGAAATGAATTTCTTATTTCTTTTTGGATTTTGTTTATAGAGTTAGTTGAGTCAGTTATTGAGGGACGACCAAGCTCTTTCCATATAATTATTGATCACAGTAAATTCCAATCAAATCGTGATAACCAAGATGATATGCACAATAATATTTCGGTACAATGATGTTATCGCTGCTTGTTGATCTTTAGAAATCATACAAGTTTGGCAGTTGCATGTTCAAATTACTCTCTGGCTCTCATTATGTGAGTTATTCTGTGGTAAGTCTATATCTGTTTTAAATTCTTATGTAATAAACAAATGTTTAAAAAAGACCAGAGTTTTGACTAACAGTTTATTACTGAAATTGGATCTCTTGGACCCTCACTATCCTCTCCTCAACTTCATGGCTAACAAACGGAATAATATTGAATATGAGGACAACTGTTAGAGAGGAATGGGTTCGCTGTATATTCGTGTGTTATTTATAGGAATAGATTTCCTAAAATTTGATTGAATCCACTCTTCAGTCTTCACTATATTTGTCGTTCAAAAGAGTGAATAAAGCATCGGCTGAATGAACACTAGTTTTGAATTAAACACTCCACTAATCATACGGAGTGACCCCTTATGGCGACCCCTCTCACAGAGCTGAATATTCAGAGAAAGCTATCGATTTGTTCAAATGGCAAATATGTGTTTACATTAATTATAAAAACACTTACAATAGATTCGACTATTTTTGAAGATTTTTAGCGCAAATATTTTTGATTTGAATCAAACAGAATGAGTCACGAATCCTAATTTCAGATTATGAGCAGAATAGCACAGAATAGCTCTGTTCCTGTGCTCTTCACTCCACTTATGCTTAATCTCATAAACATTTTCTGTGAACAAAAACTTAAAAATCTGTTGCCATCGATATTCGTGATAATGACTTAACTAACAAATAAATTATAGTTAGTTAGCATTGAAATTCAAATATTTGTTAGCCAGGCATTGCCAAGCTCTGCCTTATCTTCTTTAAATTGCCCAAATAAATTATACTAGAGCCAATGTCAGGTTCGTTATGATGATTATTCTACTCATTTTTCATCATTCACCATACTTAATTTAATTAGCAATTTAGTAAAACCACCTTGTTCGTCACAATTCTTCATAACCTTTTTGCAAGAATGTTGAGGAAGTAATAACTGGAATATATTGCTTTACTATGTGTTGAAAGATAGAAAGTTTTTAAAGAATTTGAGGCCTATTTTTGAAGTAACTTTACTCGAGTCAAGAATTTTGAACTCTTTATGTAATGGCATATAATTTATGGATTGTTTTTAATGATTTTAATTTGAATTTTTAACGGCTTAGACGTGAAGCAGAAGAAAGTCATAACAATTAATTAAATTTAATGTTAAGTCAATAATTGTTAATTCCCTCTGAAATTTAGACCCATTTTTATTAGCGATACAAATATCGCACCCAAACACTGGTTGTGCCGTTAAGACGCCTAATGCGGCTCTGGTGTAACCAAGAGCTAAGTTCACAACTTTTTTTGATAGAAAGACATCGTTCTTAAAAACACTGTTTAACACCTTGTCAATATGATGATTTTAATCACACAGATTGAAAGTTTGAATGTCTTGTTTTGAATTTTAGCTTGGTGTATTTCAAGAAGAATTGTCGTACTTTGTGACCCTGGATACAGTAATTGGAGCTGGTTTACTGTTAAGTAATTGCAATATTCCTCATAAATGAGACCAAATTTAGTTTTTGGTGGAAATTATCGTCAAATTGTATGAAAGAATAATTTATTATCAATAAAGCCATCAAAACAAATGATATATTCATTGGTTGTTATATGAAAAAAGTGGTGACTATTCTGTTAGTAACAGAACTTTGAGTTTCATTACTTTTACGGATTCTTAGAAAAAAACATTTTGCTTAATATATAGTGACTATAATCGGGGCCAATATTTTTGAATAACCGTATGTTACGGAACATTGATTACTGAATTTAGTGGTCATTCAATAGTTTTTGATATTGGAAACAAAATTCCGATTATATGGGTATTTGGGTTTTCAATCGCTATTATGGTTGACATTCGGCATAACTTTGTTTTCCTCTCAATTTCATTGATTTTCATTTGAGAACCCGGTATTAGATTCTAAGAATTGCATAGTTCCTTGTTCCTGCTTCATATAACCTTGGTTTCTATTGAAATATTATTATTTAATAGCAGGTAACATTTGATATTTCTTCAATTTTGAGGTCAGATCTGATTATAGCGAGGGTTGGAATTCAAAGAAATTTTTGTTAAGCTTTGATTTGAATCGTAGGGAAGGGGTTTGAGTTTTATGTGAATATGTTTTACAAGAAAGGAGTTCCGCGAAAAAGAGATGACAACAAAATTCTTTGGATTCGTATCTCTGAAACCCCACCGAAAAATTGTATTCAAATACTGTATTTCTCACAAAACACCACAAAAAGTTATGATGTCTTTCCATTTGTGACACTCTTTGGCCTTCAATTTCTTACACTCGACTTCAGGCACTTTACAATTGAGTGTATTGTCAGCGACACTGAGGGAAAGGGTTCACTCAAACTGATGGAAAGGGCCGGAGATTCGGTTGAAGCAGAAAAACTGTAATAATTTTTTTTTGTCAAATATTAATTTGTTTGTCGGAAGCGAATAAAAATATTAGGATTTAGTGACAGAATTTGTTTCTCGCTCTCAATAATTATGTATTTTATGCTGTGCTCGAGAAATATCGGGATTCAAAGGGCGTATAACAAATAGAGTGAACACTGTATGAGTTCCTAGAATCTGATCATATCCAGTGTTTAACATATTTGGGGTTCAGTTATCAATGAAGCTTAAAATTCAGTGCTAGAAGACTGGGTTATGCTGTGCTCGAGAAAAAAAAGTGGTGTTCCTCTAACAGAATGAGAGGAAAGAGGGAAAAACGCGTTTTTCAAACTCAAAAATCAATGACAGCTGAAAACGCGATTTCCAGGAATTGTGGATCGAAGCCAATCGCATAAGGATTGTGTGTTTGTATGCCTTTCCCTCACTAACAGCCCATACCTCCGCATCCACTCTTTATTTATGACTTCTGACTGAAATAGAGATAAATATTTTTGAAATTAATAATTTTTTGTGTAAACACTGTTTAATACGATTTGTTATTTTGTTTTCAAATTATTGGACTTTTTCTTTGGAAATATAATTATCTCCCTTTTTGTCAAAGAATGGAAACAAATGTCTTTTAACTTGGTTATATTTTTCCTCAGTTAACAAGTTTTCTAAAATAATTTAGTAAATAGAATTTGTAAAAGAGCCAGGGGCAGTTTAAAATTAAAAAGTTATAAATCATGTAAGACTCAACCTATAAGACTGTTAGTTTGTGTAAATTATCATGGTGCAATAGTGGCAAATATATTTGAACTTTGAAAAACAAAATTAAGGCTTTGGTGAGATCAAGAACTGGGGCTGTGCTATGGGAATACATTAAAGACAAACAGATTGTGGGTGTCTTATGTCTTACCAACCATTCAAATGAAAAAACTTTTACAAAAAAAAAGAAAAGTTTTGTTTGAAAATAAACAAAATATTTAAGTCTTAGGCGACAGAAAAGGTCTTCGTTTGTGTGATAAGACTGTTATTCAATAAGTCAGAGGGCGTACTGACGGGTAGTGACGGGTCGACCACAAAATATATGCAAAAAATAAGTTCAAAGCTATTCAGATGAAAATGATTGACAAAAGTGGAGGAAAACAATAATTTTGGGCATAAATCGGAAGCCATTAAAGAGTCGTTTCAAAG
>JAQGBD010001663.1:0-14194 GCA_034698165.1 Punctoribates punctum | reverse complement strand
AATGTTATAAATATTAACTCCACGAGTTTAGGCCTATACTTGGCTTTTTCTATTAAATATATCAATTTTATTTAATTTAAATATATTTTCAACAATTTTTCACCAGTAGTTTTCATTTAAAAGGAAAATTTCTAATTTTTTGTCGAGAAACTTTCTAGAAACTTTCTTTTACGGCCACTCTAAGTGGGGGTCATCTCAACAATGTATGGCTTGACTCCCGAGAGATCAAAACAAAGTGATGTAAACACAATGACAGAGTTACTGCCCTTAGGATTATCCGAAAATTGTCTGCAAGAGACCAAACAACACAAAAAGAAGCAAGAGCAAAACTGTTCAAAGATGCAATTACACCTTTAGACCCCTCCTCCAGAATTAAGCGAAAAGCTTCTGCAGCTCTCCTTTTAATGTACTTTAATTTGAGCCTTAAATTGACATTTGGTTCAAATGAAACACAAAAGAATTACAACCAATTCATACAATTCTTTAACACTTCTTCTTCTTCTTCTTTGACTGCAATGACTTTCCTTCAGAGGAGAACCGATAATTTGGATCTCTTTCTTATTCCAGAGAATAAGAAGAATAAGAGTATAAATAAAAGAGTATTTGAAGAAGAAATGAATAAAACAAATAAAATTGTTATCCAATAGACAACAAGAATTCCGCAAATATTTTTCTCCCTATAAATGATAATAAGCTATGATGTCGAGGGATCCTAAATTGTCGCAATTCAAGAGACATAGAAATAATGAGCAAGGGCTAGATGTTATCTAGTTCATCCTATCGTTCATTCTATTGCGTTGAAGGACTCAAACGACTCGTTTATTAATTAATTATCTTAAATACGAATCAAATTTTAAATAAGGACCAAAAATCAATATCTATAGCCTCTGTTTCACTTTTGATCACTGTTGATACCAAGATAACAATAGATAAATGTTCTTGGCATTAACTCAAAGCCTTCTAAGGTTTGTCCGATAATTTTGTGGAATAATTATTTTCTATCAAATAAAAGACGTGATTAAGGGATGAAAATAAGTTTCGTAATTAACCGCTAAAATAATTGGCAATTAATTTGATTTAAGGGACAGACAATTAACAGTTAGTTGAGTGAAAAAAATTCATTTGACTTTAATTATTGGAATTAAGTTTACTTTTTAGTGACGAACCATTTTCGGCGTCAATTAAAATAGTATCCAAATTAAGGCAAATTTTAAGCTAAAATCCTATTTAAATGGCTATTAAATAATTTTCTTATATCTCAATTCAAAATCTGATTTATTGATTCAATTTTAATGGAATTTTCGGATATATTTTGGTGCACTTCAGAGCTCCGAATAATTATATTCAAGCAAATAAAGAAAAGACACGAATTGAGAAGGATTTTGAAAAATTTATATCATTCTTATTTAAATTCAAATATTCTTTCTGTTTATTCGACTTTTTTCGAGCAAAAGATTAGATGTTTTGATATTATTTGTCTGTTTGAAGAAAATACTGGTTTTCTCTTTGGACTAAACAAAACAAAAACAACTAAAATAACTTTTAATGAGAATCCTTTATATCTCTAAAACGTCTGAGACTTATATGAAAAACGCATTTTTTTCAAAGACTTTTAAAAAATAAATGAGATTATAATTCGAGGACTTTTTAAAAATCTATTTCTTTTCTAAAGAGAAAACACTTTCGGAATAATAAGTAATAAATTATTCTTCAGTTTATACATAAAGTCATTTGAAAAACGAGTGGAAAAAAGTAAATTCCAATATAAGTCATAAAATTGAATCCCAGAAAAGTAGTAATCATTTTTGTTTTGGTCTCAAAACTATTCCTGAGTTATATATATTTTAAAGGATTTCCCTCTTAAGTAAGCAAAGCCTTAGAGTAGTGTAAAGGCTGTCCTCGACTGTAGAGACAGACAGTGAGTGAATTTGCATCAAATATGGATAAAAATTCCTGTCTTTATGTCAAGGGTTGTGAAAATTCCCAAACCTTTGAGTAAAAAAAGACAATTTATATTCGATTTAATGTTTGTTCGCATGTAGTGGAAAAATAAACTTGATCTTGTACATTTCGCAGTTGGCAGAAGAGGCAGCTTAGACGCTAAATTATCCGGTTCATTTGAGAATCACCATCGTAAAACATTTATTAGCCACGACTTCCATCTGCCTATCCCTTGTCATTACGAGGAAAACAATTAAAAACAAGATTATCGAAGTATTAAAAATGTATTTTAATACTATAATTCTGGGAAATAATTAATATTTAGTTAATAATCGTATTTCGTATATATCTTTGATTGCATTAAATTATTAAATGATTTTATTTAATACTATTTTAGTGAAGAAATTAAAATATTTATTAACATTAATAACAATTTTTTTTCTGTTAATAACTTTTTTTATTCGACTCTGAATTGGATTTTGTTTTTGCTTTTTTCCAATCCTAAGAAGAGAATCAAAATCTCATTTAATCTAAGCTTTGATATAAAACAAGTGACAGACAGACAGACATTAAGCTCAGACTCTTTTCTCATCAGAAGATTAACTTCTTTTTTATATTATTAATAATTTATTATTAGATCGCGAAAGAGGTTTATGTCAGAGATGTTCAATCGATGAGGTTATGTAACCCCTTAAAAGTGATGGTACGCCGGAAAAATCAGATTTACTCCAGTTAAAATTCAACCAAGGATTAGAATCATCTAAACAACCAAGATTTTTGTATTAAACAGGAATTTAGGTAATTTCCCCTCTTATTCGATTTAAAAGGGGTCAGGGCTAACATCCACTGAAACCCCCTCAAAGGGATGATTGTTGAACAGCACTGGTTTATACTTTTTATTGTGAAGAATGACTGAATCGCACCATAAATATGAACAGCAATTCATTAATCAATTGTTTTGTGTATTGAATTTGGAAAAAAGCAAAACTTTATGCCCTTAAATATGACTCATATTATATGAGTTAATATATGATCCAGGTGATTTCCAATTTATTAAAATATTATCGCAATTCATTTCTGGCAAACGGAGAATAATCGATCAAAATTCTGAATAAATTTCAGCAAATGTTCAATCATTTAAAGAATAGCTTGGTGATAGTTGAACATTTTACACTTACGACATATTGTAACTTACGACTTACGAAAAGTAATCTTGGGAGAATCAAATCAGCAAATTATACAAACCTAATGCCGCTTTTTATGCCTCGATTCTAATTGAAGACATTAACTGAATTTGTTTTAGTTTTACTCTTTTCGTGTCATTTCTTAATAATTCTTATGAGAAGTGAATTTGAAAATTAAAATTCTTTTACTTTTCTGTTGAGAATCATTTGGATTCTCACCATTAATATCATTAATCTTTTTTGTTCAAAGTTTCGGATAATATTTGAATTTTTCATTTAATAAAACTCTAATTTTTATTTTTAAATTGATTTTTGCAGAGAGAGAGAGAGAGAGAGAGAGAGAGCTATCAAATGGCGAAACAATTTTTTACATCTGATATAAACTCATTACTCATTTTTGTTGTTTTGAAAATTGATTTGAAAGAGTGTTTTCTCTGTAAGAAATGTTAGAGAACTCGAGCCAAAGATTTTCTTCAAGATATGTTTGAGATGTGAATGTAATTACATTTATAAATAAGTCTCATATTTCAGGAATAGTCGTGCGATTGATGACAATAGCGTTGATGAATGCGTCAAATAAAGTATACAAAACATTGTACACAATATTATATAATAGCTTATTATAAGACACGTTCAGAGCATTATATCCTATGGAAAGTCAAATAATATGTAATCAATCTTTCCTTAAGAGCAAAGCCTTTGTTATAAAACATATTTCGAATGATATTCCAATAAATATATGCATGAAATTCAGTTTTCCTGCCTTTCCTTCATCTGAGTTCTCCTTATCTCTAAAACTGCTTTAATTTTATGACAAAAATTCTTTATAGAGATAATCAAATATGAAAAACAAAATTCAATTTCATTCTTATTTATCAAATCTGATATCAGTTCATAAGTTCTTTGACTTTCGACAAATAATGGGCTTTGATTTAGACCAACAGATAATTACCATGCAAGAATAGAATCGACTCAACCGCTGAAACTGTTTCGGTGGAAATAAACCCATAAATCAGTTATTGTTTCCTAAATTGAAATAATCAAGATGAACTCATTTTGATATTTGAGAGAAAGACATTATTTATCCCAAAACCTCAAAGTGATCTTGCACAATCTGGGTCAAATCTTTTGTCAACTTATGAGAAATTTCCGCCGCTATTTCTCTCGTGATTTTTAACTTGATATCAAAGATAATCACCATTTGTTCTAAAATTGATTCAATTTTCGCTTTCTTCAAAATAATTGACTTCATTAGCAATAATACAATCAATTGTTTGTGAAATAATGATTCGCATAACGACTGAACACAAAACAAACTTCAAATTCAATTGAAATCAAAATTCAATTCTTTGAGTGAAAAGATTATTATATTTGACTGAATCGGTAATTACCTTAAGTCTGAAACTGTCGGCGAAAGCCTAAGAACTCTTTGATCCGATTGTATTGTTTTAAGCCCTCATTTGAGTCGATTATAACTGAAAGTTATGTCTGACTATTCATTAGATTGCTTTCAATTTTGGTCTCAAAATTTGTTGAAATTTTTGTTTCAAACGTCTGATTATTTTTAGTTTTTAATGTCTGATTAGGAGAAACATGTTTAAGACATGTCATTTGAATAAATTTCAATCCTTATGTCTTATTCTGAGCGCAGATAAGAAATTCTTTATTAGAGTCAAAACACAAACAAAACGACTGAATATTAAAATGACTGCAATTTTCTACTTTAGTATTATTATTATTATTTCGACGAATTGATTATAATTATTAAAATGGTTGAGACTATAATTGATAAAAGTCTACTGGGATTACACACTCAGAATAATAATTAATTTCAATGTTGTGTTTCATTTGCTAATCAACTCAAAGCTCAGTTGTTTTTCCAGAGGAGAGTCCTTTTCGGCGACGGATCGCATGCAAACTCCTAATCAAATCGACATTTTTAGAGCTGATCACAAGTCTTGCACTCCTATTAAGGATGACATCAGACCTTCAGAACAGCGAAAATCATGTCCGCCGTAATTATCGAATGCTAGAGATGACCAGGTTTTGTTCTGGTTCAGTTTGCTCCATTTATCAATTAACGTTAATTAACATTATTTAATGAACTCCTTAATGGTTAAGAAGAGGTCTAAGATGCTCAAGATTAGTTTTCAAAATTTTCAAAGTGCAAATGCAGTGTTTTGTTCAGAGTAGCTTGCTCATTGTTTGAATTGTGATTTCAGTGGCAATTATTTATTCGCTTATATAAATTATCCTGATAAATAATGTGACAAACATTGATTATAAGCGGTGGACGATAAGCCTGGTTATCGTACAGAGGCTTTAAAAATGGCAAAAAGTTATGGGAATCCAAAAAACGAGACCAAAACGTCTGTCGGCTCTTCCTTTCATTAGTAGTGATATCGGATTGCATGCAATTCACTACTTTATAACAAATTTATTTTATTTAATCATTTCATTAAAAGGAATTTCTTTTGCTATCGGTTCCAATGCCACCCATTTTGATAATCAGATGAAAACAGTTTTTTTTTATTCTTCTTTCTATTTCTTCGGTTAATTTGAATTCTTTTTATTTTAATGATTTATAATTATAATGAACTCTATTTTATTGAATAATTTATTTAATTATTAGGAATAATGTAATAGAGAAGAGAGAAGAGAAGAGAAGAGAAGAGGAGAGAGAGAGAGAGAGAGAGAGAGAGAGAGAGAGAGTCGACGACATAAGACTGCATTCATTTTGATTTATTACATAAATTATTATTCAATTAACGAATTTATTCACAAATTTCTTAATGAAAGTTATTATTAGAATATTTTCTTCTTTTTTGTTTCACTAATCGAGTCTTCAGTTTTGTATATTAATTATTATATAATATAATTATATAACTTTTGCCTTAATATGAGTGAAAAGTTTAATCAATTTTCACGAAACGAGTAATTCTTACGTTCGATAAAAACAATTCATAACTTTGAGAGGAATTTCATTCTGACTCTGGGCAAAGGGGAGAGTCATGAAGGAAAGGAACGACAAATATTGACTGTTAAGTAATTTTTTCAGAATATGGCTCCAAATAAGTAATTGAGTTAAGCTTTCTTTACATACATTTTGTGAGCAATAATTCATTGTCATCACTGAAAATGAGTTTGCAATCAATTATTTGAGAGACTGTCGGACCGGCGATAAAATGTGTTTTCCTCCAAAAGTTGTATGCATTGCAACAGAATTACTCCTAATAATCGTCTTAAGAGAAGAAAAGCAAACAGATTTTGTTTGTGTGCAATGCTTTTTAGACCTAGCGCATAAAAATAAGAATTTCAGCCATTTTATCAGAATTTTAAATCTGAATGACAAATATTTTTCATGAAAATAAATTGCTAGAGAATAAGTTCACTGATCATTGGCTTTAATAGCAGAGCTATTTTGGGGCCTTCTGTGGGAAAAACTGAAAAAAATTTGATTCTTAATCGGATCACAACTTATAAAAGAAATATTAAAGTCACTAAAATTGGAGATTTTTCTCATAATTTATAAAACTTGTGCCTCTATTCTCTTCATTGGTTTTATTGAACTCTTTTTTCATTTGGGAAATCACATCAAAAGCTTCCAAACTCTTCAACGCAAATATCAATAATAATAACAATGAAATCCCAGTGAAAAACATTTTCACGAATTCTTCTTTTGTTTCAAATCTAAATAATTATCTTTTCTGTTGTTATCCAATATATTATTCACTCGAAATGTATATAACTATTATACAAATCATTTGAGTATTCGGTTTGAGTTAATACTAAAAAAATTTTGTCTCCCATTGTTTTCTTGCGGAGATTGGAGCCATCATTAGTGACTCGAACCTCTCATTTAATCGTTTTGTGGACGCAAATTACAAGGCGATGCCAATAACTAGGAAAGTGCAACCTGTGCCGACCTATGCCGACCTTATGCCAGTGAAAGAGGGTTTGAGAGAAAAAATGATCATTTCTTTCAAACATTGGTTTCGTTTTCTTTTGAATTTTGCCGAAAAATGAGTACTTTTTACCTCAATTTCTGGCATTACGTTACAATTCATTGCATTTCTATTACATTTACTCTGATTTTTTGGACACTCTTTTGGTTTATACTTTTGATAACAGGTTTCTGACTGATGTCAAGCCATAAGTTATGTAATATTCGGACTGCATTTTGAACACATATTAGATAAATAACTGGAAATAAAATAATAAAACTCAATGTGGAGTGAAATATAAGAAATGTGTGTAAATTAAGTTTGGATTCACTCCTCTTCTCTTTTGTGGCAATTCATAGGAGTCCACCGAATGTAAAGAAGTGCTTACAAGTAGTCACAAAAAAGTTTATATTATATCCACGAGAATATCAGATCTGAAGGCCGTATCGAATAATAGATCAGAACAGACCATTCTATCCCTTCTTCAAAGGCTGTCCTTCAAAAGTTTATCAGATCCGTGTCTCAGACAATCATTTTATCACTATTTTTATGAAAAATTAATTTTCTATATATTTCTATAGATATAAACAGTTTTCTATTAGAGAAGCATGTGGTGAAAAAAGTTGCTAATTATCTTGCACACAATACTTGCCACACATATTCAATGGGAAAAAAAACTTGAGAAATACCGGATTAAATGCAATATATTCTCACAGACAGAGTAAAAGTGAATTTTGATACGAATAATATCCTGTAATGTTTAATAACAGTCATATTTTCTGCCAAAAGTTTGCTATTATATTGTGTTGACTGACCCCCTGTGCACAGCCCCAAGAGTTAATGGGAGCGTATATTATCAAATATTAACACTTACTGTATTCACACGTTTCTTATTTTACTTACTTTTGATTTTTGCCTTAAAGTCATTTTGATTTACGCCTACGACAGTCGGCTCTCATGATTTGGATTCTAACAAAAGCGCCGAAAATCTGAATAATATCTCGAATTCGATATAAAGTATATGAATATAAGAAACTCGTATTAAATTAGATAAAGTTTTTGAGAGATTGCATAGAACTCAACACTCGATCCTATCTGACTGTTATTTGGCAATTATTTAGACAAGAGTTGGCTCTTTTTTCTCTCCCCATATGCTGTGTTTATGGACGATATGGCCCGCAAGCCATCACTTTTATATACATTTGGAGCGCCTGTTATTCGTTTGGATGAAAATTTGGTTCTAATCGTATATAAACGACCAGTGCTTTTGCACAACACATACAAGTCATTGAATGTCATAAAATTTTATAGCAGTTCAAAACCAGAACTTTCTAAGTGAATGATAGTGAAGACAAACGCTGTCGGATGAGATGTCTCTCCTCTTCAGAAAGGAATTCCACGTTTGCACACAAACTTTCATCAATAGATAAACAAAGGACCCGTCACTCAGTCGGTGTTAAACTTTTTTTATGTCAACGAAAACTTCTGTCATTCACTGATTCTTATGAAGAGTTCTCTATATTTTTTTTACTCTTCGACGCAAAAGTTTTTTCAGTGTAAACATCCTTTGGATGAGTTTCTCACTGCCTGTGCCTCTCATGGTATGCATGCATTGCATCCATACTGAGTGCACACAAATTCTATGTAAACCCGAATCGAAATTATATTTTCCTTACTTCTAGCGAAAGGGAAAGGCGTCAGAAGATGTGATACATTGCTTTATAAATTATAAACGATTTGATGCATTTCTAGGCTTCAAATGATTTTTCTGCAGGAATTCATTTGCAGTCATAGACTGGTAAAAGTAAACGCGTTTCCACTATTGAAAGAGTCTGACTGTTTAGTCAGTGATGTTGTTGTTGTTCAGAGAAATGTGTTTACTTTAATCCAGTGAATCGCAAAATTGGCCGAAAGATGATAAACTGCTGTTAATTAATCACATAATTCACATATTGGCTGAAACTGCAGCTGATTTCTAGGCTACTGTTCCTCTGAACTACTGTTTCACTCAAAACACCAGTGCTTTACATAACCCAACAAATTATGTGTTTATTTATCGGATTAAAAATGATATGAATTGTGGAAAATTTTTATGAGTTTTCAGCGTAAAGGACAGAAAGACGTCTAATGTAGCGAATGATTTGATTTTGAATATGTATTTTGTTTGCCTTAACACAAAAGTTGACTTTATTTTTAAAACTCTATGAAAAATATGAATAAATTTTATTAACAAATATTATCATAAATAATATGTTAAAAGAGTTTTCCATTGAATTTATAGGACATAAACTTCACAAATAATTCTTCTATTCAGCAAAAGTTGGAGAATATTTCCATTTGACTCAATATTTCCATTACATTAATGATTATAATAAAGAACTCCTTTGAAATACTCAATGAATTCGTGTTTTGTTGAATAAATAACATTCAATAAAAAATATTTTTTAGGCTTTCCCTTCGCTATAAAATAGACAGAGAGTAAAATGGAGAGAGGAGGGAGAGAAGGGAAAGAGAGCGAGAGAGAGAGAGAGAGAGAGAGAGAGAGAGAGAGAGAGAGAGAGATAGAGAGCTCTTGAATAGCAAAAAAGTTGGATTTTGTCACAATATTTGATGAGCGAGCGATGAAAGTGACGGCATGTGGCAAATGGTGGCCAAAGCACAGAATAAATTCAGGACTCTGTCGGCAATGATAGTGGAAAATGTTGAGCCATTAATCACCTTGCAAAGAAAACGACAGAAAAAACAGTGGCCAATAATTTTCACTTCACTATTCTATTCACATATTCTCCACAATCCATACCTCTCTTGTTTAGTGTCGTATTTGTATTTTATAGCTTATGAATAATGAGCTCTGGTTTTCAGTTCAGAGAATATACTCAAAAGCGAAATATGAAGCGCACAGAGAAATGGATGCAAAAAACAGTTCATATAAATATTCTGAGCCTTTTCTTTAGTGCCGGTGCTATCTATCATAGGAACTGTATGTTTGCATTACAACGCCATACACACAACAAAACGCATCCAACAAAATGTTTGAAAAATGTTAAATACAAAAACCCTATTATTAAATGTGATGGAATAAAAACGACTAATAGATAACAGCAGGCATGACCATGGTCAGACAGGGGGATCAAATGGGCCCTTTATGTCAAGCATTAGTGGCCTACGGAAGGGTCGTAATGTTAGAAATTGCGGTCTGAGGGGTGAACCCTTAGAGCCACCCTTGCACACCCCTGGATAACAGGCTTCTCAGCACTTATGTTAATTAATTTTTTGTGTACCACTGCTTCAAATCAAAAGCCATTATCACATTCTGACGACTGGAAAAAAGACCAAGAATTTGGACCGAAAAAAGAAGAGTAAAACAAAATTATATTAAATTACATTAATTATACGGAATATTCTAATCTACGAACAATTATTAATTCAAAATCCGTATAAACTTTTAATGACATCAAAAAAAAATATATCGAAATATGAATCGAAATGAATGAAATCCCATAGAAATTAATGTCTCATTCAAACGAAATATGACTAAAAACGGTATATTAATGAAAAACAAAGATTAAAAAAATACTCAGCGATTAATAGAGAGAATGGAGAACCGAAAAGAGTTATAAAAGTCTATCAACTCTTTATCTAATAATAAAAATAATAATAATGTCTGTATTTTTTGGGGAACAGAGGCCTAAAAGACTAGAAAATAGTAGCGAACAGAATATAAGTATACATAAGAAGGAGGAATCGATTTTAATTAAGTTGTGACAGAAATTCATTTCAAGACATAACAGAACAGAATCTAAAACTAAGTTTCTATTCAGAGGAGAGTACTCTTAGTCTTTAGAAAAGCCAATACAACACAAGGAGAGGAACAAAATATACGTAAATGTATTAAAAGTATTTTATTCTTTGTTAGTATACCTTATCATTCAATATATAACTTATTTAAGTTCTTAACGTTATATTAGAGCAGAAAATACTGGCTTTTGCTTCACTGAGACTTTGATTTGCAATCGAGACTAGAGTTAAACTCAATCGCAGAGCACAGGCAGAGCGCACAGCCATACAAACCAGGCTATCGTTTTTCAGAATCAAATAAGTATTTTGAGCTATGCTTACAACTTATGAAATTAATTTCTTGGAAAGAATTGTTCGAAGAGTTCTTTCAATCACCACAGATATGAGTTGTCATTCATTCCCCCCTTTTTATAGACAGGAGTTATGATTCAATTTGCAATATTTCAAGTCAGACAAATATAACCTTGGTTCAATCACACAGAAGTGATAGCTCAGGTCAGACAGAGGTCAGAAATTGCATGACCATGGTTTGTTTTTCTTTCTGAGCCTGGTATCAATGGCTTTTAATCAAGTGAGAGAGTGCGAGGAGAGTGCTATTAATTTAGTCGTTTAGCCCTTCAGTGGAAACACTTCTCTGAAGTGGAGCTCAAATCATAATTTCATTGAACAATGGCTGAGCTAATGGCTGGAAGTGTTGCTTACCTTTTTCAAGTGACCCCGTTCACTGCCAAGAAACACAACGGTGTAGTCGTGCGTGGAGGTGGCCGCCACTGATGTCAACAGTTCGCTGCTGTAGGAGAGGACCGGCGCGGCTTCGATCGGCATCGAACCACCCAATGGTGTGTTTACATCCATTCCGCAGAAGTCATCATTAATTTGTACTTGCTGTAATCGAATTGAGACAACAAATAAATACTATTTCCCTTTTGAGTTAACGGCTCGGACTCAGAGCACATGCCTTCGGGTTTTGGCTCAACGTATAAACAAAAACAACTAATTCTCTCGATTTGAGTCGAAATATAAAAATCGATTAAATTATTGTAATTACAATACAATCAATGATTTCATAAATCGCTTTAAGATTACAATAATTTAGACGACATTAGAGTGAATACTAAACTACAGCCGATTCCGGTTTTTATGAGCACTGGTTGTTGTTATAAACCAGAGCTCACACATCAGCTCATCCTTTAATTCTATTTGGGAGGGGGTCTTATATCAAAATCATGCGAATTTAGGGTTGGGTAGAGGGGGTAGCGAACAATAAAATTAATCGTATACTTACAGTGGGAACACAGGACTGAATTATGTTTATGAAGTCCAGGCCTTGATTTCCATTACCATTGAAACAGTGCTGAATATTTTGGGTGAACTTTCGATGGATGGCCGACAGGGCGTACACACAGAGGGCAGAGTTGGCCGACGGCTTGTTATAGACGTCGGACTCGTCTTTGGATTTGGCGAACACTATGAACAGTATGTCGTCCTGTGCTGTGATGCCCAGCGAAGTGGCCAACTCGGAGCCCGGTTTGCCGACGAAGGCCGCCTGTGCCAGATTGTAGTCGTTATTGTCGTGAAGGGTTCGGCACATAATCGGCACTTCAGTGTATGAGTAGTAGTCAGAGTCCTTTTGACAGATTCTGACCAATTTCGATATGAATGGTCGCGACTGTTCGGCGCTCTTCTTCTGGACAGTCAGAAAGTAGGAGAAGCCCCGCGACTGGAAGCCATAGACATAATTGATTGGATACCTGTCCCGCGCCAACGAGTTGACCAGCAGTCTGGTGCCAGTGGTCACACCAGTGGCGGCAATTGTGAACATCCCTATAGTACGGAGAGGACGGGCAGAGAAAGAAGACAATCAGCAAAAGATTAGAACATAATTAGCGAAAATCAGAACAAACAGCAAAATAAGAGCCAAAAAACTAAACCATAATTAATGAGTTGTTTTTATACGAGTTTTATACGGCTCTCAAATCAAATGATTAGACGAAAGAAAAATAAGACCTTTTTTGAGAGAAACAGTTTTTTTTCTAATCTCACGTAAGAAAGACATTAAATGTTAAACACAATGAGAATCGAGAATATAATTGAAAATTTAACCCAATTTTTGTGGACTCGACTACAGGACTATTGAATACAAGAAAACCTGAACTCAGAGCTAACTCTTGGCTTAACGTCGAGTCAAAGCCAAACATAAAAACAACTAAAAAATTGAGTCAAAAATCAGTTTTGAATCAAATCCAAAACAAACGCAAAAAATAGGATCAAATAATTGCTGTATTTTTATGGTCTGTTCTCTGCCTACCATTCGGGTCAAGAGATCGTGAGCTGACTGCGGGCACATCCGACCGATAGGGACCGTTGGCCGTATACGAGACACCCACGTATAGCACATGTTTGGGCGATTTTGTCGGCCCCGGAGCTATGAACGCCACCGTCGAGGCGGTCGCGTTGTTGGCGGCCACGGACTCGGAGGCCGACGAGTCTATACTCGAAACGTTGTCCAACTTATGCACAGAACACACGCCTTGGAATAGAGACCCGCAGGTCAGTAGTCGGGACTGGACGTAGTCTATGACCAGCACTTTGTTGTAATAAGTGGTCGGCTTTTTCACCACATTTGGACAGTTTCTTGTGACCGGACAGTCGGCGCTGTCCTCCTCGGGGCCCATAACGGCGATGGCCTCCGGGGCCAACTGAGATGACAATTGGTATATCCTATTGACTCCGCCCACATAGACCTGACCCGTGTATGTGTTGACAGTGAGATGAGAGAAGTAAATATCGGTATTCCGTTCCTCAAAAAATGTGTAATTTGTCTTTGGGTTGTCTTTTGGCGAAGAATTCACTGCACTGACAGTCTGTGCGAACGCACACACAGTTATGGTCACCACCGCTGTCAACACATCCACACCATAACAGCCATATTTAGTCCTTGATATCAGTGTCTTGGACTTCATTTTGGTAGATGTCCTCAAACTGTGAGCACTGTTTAGTCAACACTCAATGGTTGGCACAAAAAGACATAAAACCATTAGTTTTAAGACATATTTACAAATCGGTTGTGAAGACGAGTCAGTCGTTCACTGCATTCAATGCACTCAATACTCAAATGGTGTCCAAAACAGACACAACTCGTGAACCAGCGCTCAGTCTCTCAATGCCTGCGCTATAAACCAAACTCAGGGCTGAGTCCCTCTCTCAGCGCCACCTATTGGACAGTTGGCTCACCAGAGATGGGAGAGCCACCAATGAGCACCGGTTTGTGCGCTTTCAGCTGTAATTACAACCAATGAGTGTGTCTGATAGAGACTGGTCCAGGAG
>JAQGBD010001662.1:0-14206 GCA_034698165.1 Punctoribates punctum | reverse complement strand
ACTCTTCATAGACTGAGGTGACACGAATGCATTCTATGCGGTTGTTTTTATAAGCCAAACGACTGGGAATTGAGATGGTATGTGTTAAATGTGCTAAATGTGCTAGATGTTAATGTTAAAGAGGTTTAAGATGTGAAAAATGCTCTTTTTTTTACAAAACTTTAAGCATTTAGAAAATTGAACTTTTATTTTGTAAATTGAATGATAAACGCGACAAAAATCGCGTGAATTTCACACATTATTTGATTTGTCAAATGATTGGTCAGATTTGTGGAGAGACAGACATCGCGTGCATTGCATTCAATCTATTGATAGTTTAAATTCGATTTTCTATGAATAGTCGGCAAACAGTTTTCAAAGCAAATTGTCTTTAACCGAATTTGTTGATAGATTTGATCCATTATAAGACATTTTGTGTAATAAATAGTGCCAACGGCTAAGCAATGGCTTCTTGTGCTGAACGAGACTACGATTGCGACGAATTCTCAGCTGATCTGCCCATTAAAGACTGTTTTGGAGTTCATGAGGAGAGCCCAGAAGAAGGTCGCGAAGAGAATAAAGACTGTGAAGAACCGAATGCCGTAGAAATAGAGTCACAATTGAGAGCGAATGCATTTCTCCGCACAACTGATTCGGACGAAGAGTCGTTCAATGGGTCCGACCACAAGACTCCAAACAAATCAGACGAAAATGAGTCAAATCAGATCCAAACGAAGGACATCTCTGAGACTAAGGAAACAGTTGCGGTTTGCGTTAACTCTACGGGAGATTCGTTCAGCAAAACTGAGACCAAATCTTACAAAAAGCCATCGAAATGGAGAGACGACCAAAAGCCGAGAAAACCGAAAGTCGCGCCCAAATGGGGGGAATCTGTTGGCATCACTGACTCGAAGGGAAGAACCAAACGTTTGGTGAATCTCTCGGATGTGAAGAACTATATTCCGATGAAAATGCGATTCAGATCTGAATTTAAGTTTTACTTCTCACTCATCGACTCTCGTTATCCGCAGCGCTTCAGAAGCTATGGATCCGATAAACAGCGGTGGCGTATGCGGTACAACGTCTTCGTCGACGGACTGTTCGACTCTTCCGATAAGTTTGAGTCACTCCTCCACGTGGGAGAGATCATCATTTACTTCGATATCGCGAAGAATATGTCGCATCCCTATTACGCCAACTGTTCTTTTTATGCCAATTACACGCCTCCTGAGCGGAATGTGGACACCACTAAACTGACCCGACTCATATTCCGTCTCCACGACGTTCTGACCTCCAGTTTGATGCTTCAGCTGAAGTTCCCGGTGAACGCCAAGGCCTTCAAACACACGGACCATCTCTACTACAAATTCCTTTCGCGACAAAAAGAATTGATGGATGAGTTGGAGTTCATTCAGAACAGGCAGTGGCCCACCAAATGGCTATCCATTGAATCGAAGCCGAAAAAAATCGAGAGGACTATCGCTTTCCGCCAGTTATCGATCGAACGGAGATCTAACAGAAGGTCCGGAGACGACCGGAGACGAAGACAATCCAAAAATATCAGTTCAAACGGCGAAGAAAGGGGTCGTTTTGATGCTGACAACGGATTGTCCACACGATCTGATGAACAGCACAACAAAAGAACTGAAGACAGAAACGATCGACGATTTGTCAACAATTCTGACAATAGAAGACGTAATCCGTCGGATCGAAGGAAAAGCGATCAGACGTTTGGCACAAACCCATTGCGAGAAACCCCTTCTAATGCATACTTCGGACAAAACTGGACCGAAGATAGGACTTCGTCTCCAAAAACAAGTCAAAGAAGGACTCGAAACACAGAAAGAGTGGACACTCGTGACAATCAAGAGGTCAGACCATTCAGAGGTGGCCGCAGAGAAGAACGTCGATCCCGACCGAAGACAAGACGTCATTAAGTCTCGAAATTTCGATTTTTTAAATTTCTATTTCAATAATTTTAAGACTTTTCCCTTAAATTCTTTATTTGCCTCTAATTTGAAGGAATTTTATTCAAATTCTAATTAATTTTACTAAAAGTTTGAATATTATTAAAGTATTAAATGGATTTCAATTCAATGAATTTATACTCACAATAAACTGTTTCCAAGTCTTGTCTCTTAATTGGCTCTCATTTCCAAACTGTTGGACAACTTTAGTGATAATAAATAAATTTGTTTTCACACAAAATTAGTTTTGTTTGCAGTTTATTATTGCGTTCAATAATTTTAATCCAATTAAATACTGTTTTAATCGGATTATCAAAAAATGGTTTCAAAGTGAACTCATTTGTTTGCATAACTTTATAGGAGTTTCTCTTTGGTTAGTCATTCTGTGGGAACCAGTCTTTTATTTCAGAATTATTTATTCATATTTTACTAAAATTGAAATTCAATAGAAATGCAATTCAATTTAATCGTACTAGGTAACAAAACAAATAAAGATATACAAAAGGGTAAAACTTTTTTCAATTGTCATTTCAGATAAAAGCCGAGGAAATTTTCTCTCTCTCTCTCTTTTTTTTTTTTTTTACTAAAGGAAAGAATAATTTTTGATTAGTAATCGATAACCAATGGATTTGGGTTTTTATTGCATTTTCTCATTGAATTGTATTTTGTGTCAAATGGCAGACAATTGTTGAAAAAGAGAATAATCGGCAGAAATAGCTATTTATTGAATAGAATGAGAATATATGTGAAGGCAATACATAATTGGGTTTTGAGAAACCAATAATTTTATTGTTAAGACTTATCCATAAACTGTCATATAATTTATGGTCAAATTTTGGGTAGTTTTTGGTTTTCAAGTAAAACCACTAATAAATGTGTAGCCGACGGCTCACAGGATATACTGATAAATACAGATAAATGTATTGAATGAACTGTTCATTGAATTTGGTCATTCCATACATTTATGCCACATTCATATTTGACAATGGTGATATAGCTGGTAATATAGCTGCAAACTTGCAATAAATAATTTAATTTTGAGAAAACTGACTATTCTTTTGCTAAATGGGCAATAAAAATGACCTGTCCTTCAATTAAAGCGGCGAAAGGCTCGCTTCACAAATGACTAAACTCGAAAACAACGGGAGGCATATCACAAAACTAAAAGGGTGGACAGACCTTGTTTAGGCCGACCCTTTTAAGCGAACAGAACAAAAAACAGAGATTTGCCTAGCTCAACACAGTTAACTTAATGGCAAATTTCCAGATAATGTGTTTGTTTATAAACGGAGTAAATTTGATGATATGTCAGACATTAAGGCTTTTTTAAGAACTCCGATAAGATATCAAATGATTTATTGTTTTTCTATGACATACAAAAAGCAATTAATAAATAATTCGTTTCAATTAGACTAATGTTAAGAATTGTTGCTTCAGATTAGAGCTGAGAACTGCTTATCAGAAGACATTTCAAAAGCAATTGGTTCGCAATAAAACCAAAATTCAATTTCCAAAACCTCTTTCCCTTCCGACAAATGTCTGTCGAAAATAATTTTTGAAATTCAATTTTTCGTTTTATTTTCAAATGTGATTCCGAGAAAACATATAAAACAATATTATATATGGTTTTCACGGATTAATCGGTGTCTGCGTTAGGCTTAGGTCTGTGCGTCTGAGAGATGACAAGTGAGTGAATAATTAGAGTCCATTAAAAAATTCGTTTTAAACTGAACTTTGTTTGAAAGATAAAAACAAACTGAGAAACAGTGGTATAGGTATCGGTCAGAGCCAAGACTGTGATCAAAAGAAATTCAGTCACCTTTAGGCTAATCCACGATTAGTTTTGGTTGAGTTAGTGCTGGGATGGTATAAAACGCCAGTTGTGTTACGCTATAATTAAGGCTGAGCTGTCATAGGCTGTAGTGATAGTAAAAATACACTTTTTGTCACTTCAATTACTCCTATTATAGTCTTCGTTGCGATCGCTTTAATGACAAGTCATAAAGTTATTCAGATTGGCCTCTGGTCCCCCTCTTATTCTCAGGTACCTCTTCTTAGGCCCGGAGTGAGTGGACGGTTGTGTTCATTCTAATTAAGCTACAGCAGCGTTTGCTTGTTAATTTATTTGGCTTTTGGTGAATGCGGTTATTGTCGTCAAAAGAGTAACGAATCCGTCACGCCTTGTGTTGCCTCAAAATGCAATACAGGAATGGCATAAATACGTTCACTTATCGGTGTCTACCCTTGAAAAGGACCAAAACCACTTCAAAACAGTTTAAAAAGTTGAATGTCTTTAGCAATAGTTAGGGACAGAGTGAGAACGAGAGGCTCTTTTCAAATATTCTTGAGTTAAACTTCGACTTTCAAACTATTATCGATTCCAAGAATTGTCTGAATTCGCGGACAAAAGAGCGCAAAAACCTATGCCTTGGGTATAAAAAGTGTTCGGCAGTGAAGGCAAACATTTTTCAAAGGATATGCGATAATCACAAAAATATTATTTGATTTTATCTCGAATTTTGCGAAAAAACTAATCATTTATTTTCTATTTATTTTGTTTATTCGTTTGACAAAAAACTGATTTATGATAATTTTTATGCAAATAAAGTAGAGATAAAGTGTTTATTATTCATGAATCGATTTTTCTATCAACAAAATTAGCGAAAAATTAAAATATATTGTCTGTTAGAAGTGTTGGATGTCTTTTGTCTTCCATTTCAAAGTTAATGACAGGCATTGAAGCGAAGCATTCATTAGAGGCAATTGAGTCCAATCTGAGGCCAATAGCTATTTGGGAGCTATTCCTCGGCGCTTATCAGTAAAGAAAATTACATTTTCTCTTATTGGGAGTCAATGGATGAGATAAAGACTCGCAGTTGAGCCTAAGCTTCCGTTCGTAATGTTTATCCTGGCGTAAAAAGTGTGTCCATTAAATATCGTCCACATTTGCTAATATGTTGACAGATAACAATACTGTCAGCTCCTGACGACTGTTCCCTTACCAGTTCTCTCAACTGATTTGACTTTTTTTGTGTGACCAAAGTTAGCCCTTCGTTAACGGAAACAAAATGTTGAGAGTATGGCTGGTTATGGTGTGCGGTATTTATACGTTAATCTATAAATATACTGAGTTTTATGTTTGGCCGCCTTTATTGTGATATTAAATAAAGTGTTTGTCTGAGAGTTGTGAGAGTTGTGAGAGACTTGCCTTTTGTTATTGTTTGAGTCGACACCCATTTTGTGATAAAAACTGCGAATCAAAAGCTGTCAGAGAGAGTGTTGAGGACATTGTGAATGCCAGTCACCGTTAGCATCATTTCCGGAATATCGAATAGTCTGTGCCACACAACCGGCTCCTAACTGTAGGCAGTGTTTGGGCTCAGCACAGGCACAGGCAATAAGTCGTCAACCAATATATGCCTTAATATAATAAACGCCGTAAATGAGGAATCGGTGTTTGCGATACCCCTCTCATGATTATTGCCTGCAATTCAATAGACTATTCCTATTATATTATACTTTATATTATTTCTATCGCACGAACTCTGCATTTGTTGTTATTATTGGGAAGACATTTGATGGCAATACTCTTTGACAGACAAAATGCTGCCAAAAGACGAATATTGCTTTCGGTGTTGTATTCACTTATAATCCTCTGGTATTGCGTAAGGATTGCTAAAAAGGAACGACTGATAAGCGAGTGCTTCAAATAAAAGACGAACCAAAGCAACGAATAGACGAATGAAACGATGAGCGGCTCTACAGCTCTACGTCTCTCTACATCTCTATCCAACCAATACTTACTGTCTATTATGTCTATTATATACAATTCATTCATCCCTTCGGGAGGTAGCGCTCAGATAAAGCATTTACAGGCATTTACGCCAATTTCCCCTCACATCCAAATGCAGTTTATGACCGCTCCGACTCCAAGAGTGGATTTATTTGGCTGGAAGTTGTGATAAAGGATCAAGAAATAAGTTGACGCACTCGACTGAGACTTAATTTTTTGCGCCAAATCTTATATACATTAGACGACTGACTACAACACAACTGACAATAGCCTCCAATGACCACACATTCACTCAATAAGACTTCAAATATCAAACATATAATGAATCAAAAATAGAGCACAACTTCCTTACAGTGGAAAAGTGCTGTTCTATGAACAAGCCTTATATGCGGCGCACCCTTACAGACCTCTTTCTGGCACTACTACTAATCTCCTGCAAGTCTTTCAAATTAATTGTTTTGC
Organism: Punctoribates punctum; assembly: GCA_034698165.1. NCBI lineage: Eukaryota > Metazoa > Arthropoda > Arachnida > Sarcoptiformes > Punctoribatidae > Punctoribates > Punctoribates punctum. The sequence continues at coordinate 8,005 of JAQGBD010001662.1, read as the reverse complement.
CTCTAATTTCCTGCTTTTAATGTTTTAGAAATAATAATTAGAAAATTATGAAGAAATTCAAACAATATTATACGAAAAATGAGTAATAAAACAGAATTATCTCAGCATTAACTCCAATAAAAAGATATGACTCCTCATTAACTGTGTATCAAAAGATATTTTGCCATAACTTTCCTTTATTAAGATATAACTCTATTCTTATTTTACATACATTCAGACAGTAATATAATTTCGCAAATGTGCGTCTCTTTATGGCTTCCCTCAACTCATATCTAATATTTGTTTTCAAAATTACTTAACAATTTTGTAGTCAATAACCAAAGGAAAATCGGGAGGCCTTGAGTTTTATTATCTGTTGTTATATTATTATCTATCCATAAAACTTCAACAAGAATTGAGTCTAATTTTCCAGTCATTTTCAAATTTAATCTTAATTGATAACTTATCAATGATAAGCAAGAAAAGCCTTGGTCATTTACAATATTATAGTCATTGAATAAGTTTGAATTTTAATATTCATAATCAACTTTTATATTTAGCCTAGATATTTGACAATATTTTCATGTGAATAAAAAGTCTATTAAATAGACTGGCTCAAAAAATTGAAAAAACTCTGAAAGTTTGATAAAAAAAAAATGAATTATGAGTCGAGTGATGTATTCCTTGTTTAGTGTAATACAAACAAAGTTGAGCAGAATTTTGATAATAGAGTTTATGAGCGAATAAAGTGATGCAGAGTTTGAGGAAAGCCTCGCTTATTATCTTTATATGAGTTAATATGTTTGCACATTCATTGCAACGATTGTATTAGTATTTATCGGACAAACTGTCTGTCAATGGAAAGTCTAATGCCATATAAAGATGAAACGTTTAGATAACCACATTTTCTGGCATTTTGTCTCCAATTCTTAATAACTGAAGACCGTCGGAGGGAGAGCCGCATCGCTCGGCATCTCTGACATCAAACTGAGAGCTCAACTTTGATTATGAAAAGGAGAATATGTTTATAATGCGTTCACACACAGAGTCAGTGGCTTTTCTCTATGACTCACGAAATCAAAGTTTGTATTACTTGTAATTCAGTTGTAGTCTGTATTTAATATAATTTAATATAATATGAATCAGTGATCAGTGATCGCAATCACATCCAACTGAGTCGCAGTGCAAATGCGTTCTCCAGTTATGCCACTGTTTTACAATTTATATCCCATTTTGACGTCAAACCAGAATTTAATAACACAACCGATTCTAATCATTAGCTTCAGTTGGGAGGGAAGTCATACCACTCCGGACTGCCTTTTATTAGACAATCAGTGAAATATTATTATTACTATAACTGTTTTATTCTGAGCTCGCAATGCAATAGTTGTATAAAACACAACAAATTGACCCGATCTCCCCCTTTCGACCCCGAGTGATGACCCCCATTGGACCCGTCGGTTGTTTTATTGTCTTTAATCTTCACATAATAGAAGCGACGGGAAAACTATCCAACAAATGCATTATAACTCTGTGGGTGTCTTCACAATCATAATATCCGACTCAACAAAATGTGTGCTCACTCTCTATAATTAGCGTTAATGGCATTAATGGACGTAATGACAGTCGCCTACACGTTGGCCACCAAATAAATGTTGACTCAACCGTTGCTTAAGTGGTCATTACTTTCAAACAAACAACTGGTCATCGATTATACAATTTATCGATAATTAATGACATTTGTTATAATGATCAGGGTAATAAACAGCTATAATTCTATGGAAAACTGTAGCTTCTCTTTTCCAAATCAAATGTCATTCACTACTCTTTTAAGGGTATATTTAAATACAGACAAACAGGAAAACATATCTGTCGAGTGTTCGTGTACTGAGTATTATGATCTTGGTAAAATGCTTAATCATTATAGCTATTAGTAACTGCGGGCCTTCCCGATGCCTTCCCCGACATAAGCGAGAGTTTAAGACATGTTTGAAACTAAACTTTTTTTCATTTCGTAATTATTATTATTGATATTTGTGTTAAACCATTGCATTAGATCTTCAAATCCGAGTGTTATTTATGCAAAATAGGGTTGAATTTGATGTGAAAAAGAGTATCATTTGCGGTGAGAGTTGTGGAGCGACGGAGAGATAGTTTAGTTTCTCTCATATATTTCGAGGATTCAATTTGAACACCTTTTTGACGTCAGGGGATTTTCAGCTGTTATTTAATGTTTGTATGCAAAGTATAGCGTTTAAAGACAAGCCATCATCAGTGGAGCCAATATTGAGAACGAGTTGAGAGGCAAACACTTTGAACGGCAGGCTTTGGATGTGGCAGAGCGTCAATCTTGCAAAGCAAAGGATGAGCCTTAAACTCAAAGAAAATAAGCCTAAAAACGTAGCTCTCAGTCAATATATAGAGAATATGTAAATTGCGAGTTGAGTTTGGCCTCACTCTTGCATAATGCATGAATCGGTGCTGATCTGACGCCACTGTCACTGATGACAGTGCCTCCAAATTTTCTCACTTCCGTCAAATCTTCGGCACTTTTCCCTCTAAAGTAATTTACGTATGGATGAGACCATCAAAACAGAATCAAATACAGAAAGCGATTCAACGATAAGACTATTCTAATAAATGTTAATAAAACCATTAAATGACAAAATGATTAAATGCATTAATATTTTTAATTCAATTTAATATCCAATATCCAAACTAACAGATAACAGAATTATGCTGAGCTTAAGATGTGGCCACAGATAAAAGGTGAAAATGACACTGGTAATTGATTGTAATAAACTAAATTATTCACTCATTAAGTTTATTATATTTTGTGTGAAAAACATGAATAGATTCTGAAAACGATCCGATTTTATGCCTCTATTCTTAGAGTTTGAAGGATTGATGTTTTGACCCCATATTAAGAGTCATTTTTATCGATTTTTATGCCAATTGATTGAATTGGAGGCCAAATATGATTATTCGATAAGTTGTTGAGTCGTTTAACTGAGAAGTTTGAGTGAATTTATTTGAAATATGCGATCAATCACTCGAATAAAAAAGTCGAATAACTTTTCTCGGGTATAATAATCATCGGATAGGAGTAGTGCTCAATCTTAGTGCTTATATAAATCCTATGAATACGAAATGAGGGCGAAGTGTTGGCCAAACTGTTGGCATCTTTCTTAGGCATTATCCGTGTCTACGACAGCGCCGACAGTCATGCAGTCATTGAATAGCAAATTAATGTCTGTCTATTTCTTTGCATAATATTCTCTCCATTTTATGAATTCTAACGATGTTTTCCTCGGATGCAAATCCTTTCTCATCAATAATGCTTTTGTTATTCGGCTCTCATTTATAACTTTCACTACTTTTCGCCTCAATTTTCAGTTCACAAAAGAAATACTCGAAAAGAGTAAACAATATTTTGATACTTTCTCTGCAAATAATTTACATTTTATTTCATTCGAAGTCAATTTTGGCGACACATTCAAGTGTTATGGAATCCGTACAGACTTTCCCCATCTCTTCTCACAAAAGAGTATTTAAATTTAAAATCTTGGATGAGTTGCACTGAAATTTGTGTGCAATGTATTTAAATTGATAATTAGCTGCATTTAAATGAACACATTTAAGTGAATTACCCTGATAAAATATTTTTCATCCGTTTTATAATTTGAGTGCAACAAAATTAAGCAATATTGAGCATGGTTCTTTTTACTCAATAGACTCATTAATTGAGAGCATCTTATGAAAGCTTATATATGAGGCAATTAATTTGGTAATCAATTTCAAATTAAGGCTTTATCTCAACGTTTTATTGGATTCTGTTTAGTCGCCAAATTACTTAATTTGATGAATGATCTTGCGCATTCTCATACTGCGTTAATTCTTTGAGATTTAATTGAAAAGCAGCGAAACTATACAAATATTTATATTGAAATCCAGTGTTCAGTCATTCAAATGTCTATTATTCTTATTTACGCCATTTATAAGCGATACCAGAGATTGTGATTTAGATTAAAGATTTTTTTAAAACTTTCGCTATAATGGCAATCATTTTCTGATCACTTCTATGCCCATTACTGACATGTGGGGGCCGTTAAGGGGAACGACATATATATTACGCGAAATTGCTTATAAGGCAGTGTTATTCAAAGAGAATTGTATTGCATTAAACTTAAAAATATATATACTATAGTAATAGCAGAAGTAAATCGTTTGCGTTTATATATTACTGTATTTTTGATGGAAAGAAGAAAAAAGAGCACAACGTTATAGAGTTCCGATTAACCTTATCTCTCACTTGAATAAACGGGGAGAAATTTTTTCAAAAGCGACAGTAAATGACTTCAGCAAAACATTAAATGCAGATTCGAATAGAAATACATGTAATGCCAATACAGCTCCACAACCAAAAGAGGTGTCAGAAGGGAAAGCCTCTGATTTCATCCAATTTTCAATAGAGTTAAGAATATGGGAAATACTGATTGTGTGCGAGAGTGTGGAGAGAGAGAGAGAGAGAGAGAGAGAGAGAGAGAGAGAGAGAGAGAGAATGTTTAGGAGCAAAAAATGAGGCATTGACTTATTTGGGAAAATGGATCCATGAGCTCAATGCTAAATAGGCGTGAAAATGGATTTTTCATCTTATTTTCGATTCCCTTTACATCTGATTTGAGGTTAAAACTATTTTTGATATATCTTTATATATATGCCATTAAATTACTGTATTTTTCATTTTGGAGACCTTTTCTGTTGGGATGAATAGAAATGGAAATCAAGATCTTTGAGGCGTTTTAGGAGAAAACTATTTTCTCAATTCTTTTAATGTTTTTTCGCTCCACTTAATCATCAATGAATACAAACCATTAAAATTGGATATTAAACGAAAGAAAAATGAAATTAATAAATAATATTTCTTCAGCTCTAATATAGAGTGAAAACTGTTTCACTCTTTGGAGTAACGAAGGAGTAGCGAAATATTTATTGCAAGATATTATTTATTTGTTTCGCTTTAAAATAGAGATTATTTTGATCTAAAATGATTGCTATAATAATTCAATTGAACGGTTTTTAAGCCACGATTTAATAGATTGGATAAACAGAAAATAAATTAGAAAATAAGAATCCAATAGACGTTTTGCCGATTCTTCTCTCAAAAGTCATTAAGTTTTCTATTATTTGATTTCCTGGGAGTTAATCATTTAGAAATTGAATCATTGCATCTGATATGAGACTCCCATTGATTGTGCTATACATCGATTGGTGTAGTGGTGGCCCCAAACCATTCTGAGCCATCTCTAGAGTCGGTAATAACGTTATAGAATCGAATAAATTTGATGTCGTTCTCAGCGATCCATAAGTAAAGTTTGCGCCAAAGAATGGTCGCTATTATACAAAAAGAGTGTGAAATAGACTATTAGTGTTTTGTGAGATTCTGTTTCTCTCTTTTCATTCAATGCTAAACTGTTGTCGTTTTTCGGATAATTTATTCTCAAACCAGTGAACCGGTAAGCGTTGCGCTCAGAGTCTGCACCGCCAGCCCTGTCAAGAGCCAACATTTTTGGCGACTCTTAATATTTGTCAGTCGGGACAGAAGAACCGCTACAAATACTCTGCAAATCATATTGTGCTGAATGCTTGACCGACAGACCAAATCGAGTAGAGTTTTGTCGAACACTCAGACCATTCGCTGCACTTTTCGTCTCTAAATTACTGTTAAACGAAATTAAATTTGCGAATAAATGCAGATATAAACTGAATATTGAATATGAGTTGCATTTGAATTATCGCTGCTTTCAATTGGGTTTCACTATAGAGTAGATGACAGTTAAACGCTTTGGGAAATTCACTCATTCCTATCGCATTTCCAACAATAGAGACGACAGAAGAGAGTGTATGCGCTCTCATTCTTCATCTCATTTTTGACTACTTTTCATATCATATGAATATAATATTTGACAAAAAAATTAACAATAAGTCGATCTTTATTTGAGTTCTGCACCGATGAAGTCAACGCACAATTAGTCGACGCTTTTTCTAATTGAATAACACTTTTTCAATAAATGTGTAGTAATTTGATTAAGAATTCGTTACTCTAATGATTGGCACACTTTTCATGTGTCGATGCTTTTAATGATTTAATTTACGAAATGTGTTCCCAAACTATAAAATGATTAAACGTTAAAATGAAAAAATAGGCACTTTTTCATAGCATTTCATTGAGCGGTGATTCATAAAAATGATTGTAAAAGTGTATCGGTTTTAATGCATTTGTTGTCTGGCGTTAGGCGTTGAAAGAGAAAATCCGATAATATATCAGAGAAATTGATGGCATAATTAACGTTACAATCAATTAGTATTAGAGTCTGAGACACACCATTACTTTCAGTGCTACTCATTTTGATCAGAGTTTAACATTTCATAACTTTTCTTAGCGGAGAGCATAATGTTTGAGTCGCACAGCATGAGTGCGGCCGCGGCCACAATCTCGACCTAAACTGTTTTTGATGGCGTTTTCTTCTCTATCAAAGTTAACGCTTTTATATTCAATATTACATTTTTAGGTAACTTTTATTAGTAGTTATATAAAGTGTCAATTGTTAAGCAAAGGCTTTCCTCTGCAACCCATATGTGCGAAATTGGTTTATATACGGAATATATTATTCTTATGATGGATGATATGTTTGGGATTATAACGTCGTTAGCCTTTTATAACCACTAAATCGTAATTTATTTGATTATTACTTATGATTCACACAATTGTTACGATTGTTTCGTAAGACTCTTCTCTTCATTACAATTACTAATGACTTATAATTGAGAAAAGATTAAAATATTAGCATTGAATTCATGAATATAATTGACAAGAAAAGAATGTTCACAGAAATGTTGCTCGATTAATGATGGTCTGTCCGATCGTTTAGAGAATTGGCCTTTTCTTAGCCATTGTCGCACACAATCGGAGTCGAGGCGCCACTCATTCAAAAGGAGTTGCAAATGGTTTTTGTGTGATGTCTAGTGTTGTCTACTCTATGGTCAAGAAGTTAACTTCATATAAAGCAGTTGGAAAGTCATTGGAGTCATTTCTTATTCTGAGTGGATATGTCGGTGCCCTTTGTCCGCATGCAAAGGATGAACGCATGAAGAAGTTCTAAAGGTGTAAAAGTGAACTAAATGTGAACTAACATTGGAGTTGTTATGCGCTTACTTTGGATCCATTCAGTGGTGAAGTGACTCCACTTATGCCACTTATAGAGTTTGGCTCTCTTTTCACAATTCTGTTGACAACTCGCATATGTCACCGAATGAGTGAATGAATTTGCGTTTCACTGGACACGTATGTACTGGCGATGCAGTGCTGGCAATGGTGGCTATGGCTGCGCTCACAAGTCCTCACAAGTCAAACGCCACTAGACTTGAAATCTATTCTCCACTATTCACTCAATTTTCAGAGCCATTCAAATGCAATCACTTTAACAGTTGCTGTTTTGCATTCACTATAATACACAATACAACTGCTTATATACTACTCTCTTGTCTTTTTCCGATCTCACTCTCAGTGACTCTCCTGTCGTCCCTCTCTTTCTGTTCTCTATCTTTTAGCTGAAGTCAATTCTATGATTTCTGTGCTCTAAACGTATGCAAAGCAGTCGAAAAAGTCGTTCCTAATCACTATAATCACGCATTTGATGTGAGAATTATTGGAATCAGTAGTGAATAGTGAGAGCACTGATGATTGTCCACCGACTCATTCGGTCCTAGTTTTGCTTTATTGCCTATTCATTGTGATTGGGATTTGAAGTCACACTTTCCTAGTTTATTATGTGGTTTGCATGCAATACAAGTGAACCCCAAATAATATGACGAACGCCTCACCAAATGGATGAAAATATACCGAAATAGGCTTAAATAGAGATCAGATATCATTTAGCAGTTGAGCGCTGGTATTCATATGCACCCTATTTCTCCTTGATGATAACTATCACCAAACGACCGGATTTGTGGTGACGTCACTGAT
>JAQGBD010001661.1:0-14235 GCA_034698165.1 Punctoribates punctum | reverse complement strand
ACAGTGAATTCGGAGCAAAATATTTTCCTACAAATCATAATACAATTGAATACAATTTAAATTGATTTCAAATTTATAGCAAATAATATGCTTTCTATTTAGTGTATATAAGAAGTAATAATTTGTTGGAACAGACAAGAGGTCAGAGAAGTGATATGCCATTCACTGTCCAATTACTCTATTACTCTATTATACATAACATCAAACGCATGACTGACAGACCAGAAAATTTAATTATAAAAAATGCGAACTATTTTTGATCGACATTTAAAGCGTCGGAGAAAACAACACTTTAAGTGAAACTACTCTTAGAAGTGTCTAATTATGGGTTAACAGTACTTACGAAACACTCGGCCGCGTCGTCCATAAAACCCAACTGAAACCTCCGCTGATCGCTAAAGGCTTCGGCTAAAGCAAATCGGAGGGCGTCCGGCGGTAGTGCAGACTCTTGGCTATACTGGAATTGATTGAACAATTCCTGAGTGAATTAAAAGATATTTTTAGTTTTCCTTTGTATTGGATTCTATTGTTGTGCAAACCTTAAGAGCACAGAATATACAGGAGTCGGCCATACACGCGTGTCCGCTTAGTTCGCGAAAACTGCGCCGGAATACATCCAAATGCCATAAGACCTGGTGTTCAACGAAACAAACAGTGTTTTAAGGGTTTCAGACAACAAAACATTTGATTTATTAGTTTCAGTGAATTTTGTGCCGCATTTAAGTCGCTTTTAAATTCATTGTTTTTATGTTCAGTGCTTTCAATTTGTGTCAGGATTTGTAATAAAATGATTTCGAAGAAAATCCCAAAATTTTAGTATTGATTATAAGTTATGATATAATAAATATAATGGTTGGCCATTTGCAACCAGTTCCTTGTATGCGAACCAGCTCAACTCAGCTCAATTCAAGGCTAAACAATAATAACTTATTTTTCGGGTACTCCGCCCTATACTCTGCCCTATTCTATACCTTTAGAGATATTAAGATTAAAGCATTAGATTTTAAAACTAAGGGCACAGCCATAAAATTCTGCCCAAACTTTTTTATTTTATCTCTAATGCTGTGATTGACAAGACATAAGCCACCACAGCATTTATCCCTTAAAGCTCTTAAAATAATGTTCAAGATCTATGATAAATGAATAAAGAGATGAGATGAGCAAGGCATGCTCTTGTATGCCCCTCTCTTTGTGAACACTATACAACCTTGAGTCAAATTTGAGTATAACTTGGTTTAAAAGCCATTTAGATTTCTATTTGATTAAAAGATTTCAATAAAGTTTGTACTTTTCATTAATTAAATATAAATAAAGGGATAACTGGTTTGCATTTCTTCGATAATAGAAAGACAGAGAAACCAAAGCTCTTGAGCTTAACTTTCGGCAGTGATTCCAGTGATTCACCGATTCGTGGAAAAGCTGTTCATATCATCTATTATTAGAGTCCGAGTAATTTAAAATGAATTTAAGTTTGAGATTAGAGGACACCTGTGATTGGCTTCAGTATTGACTCCGGAGCTAAACATATCTCACAATAAATAGAAGAGCAAACCCTATAAATCTTCGCTAAACTAAATGGAAGTGCATTTTAAGTACTACTATCAACCTGCAAAACAACCTGCAAAACAACTTGCACAAACAACAAATAACAAACCGATTTCTATACACCAGTCCGAGAAACATGTTTCTTGGTACAATTTAAAGCATATTTTGTCAGTTGTTAAACAGAAATTCGACTCTTAGTGGCTTACAATTTAAATTGTAGATAGATGTATGTCAATGTCCATGGTAATTCTTCACATTCATATTTAATTTTCATTGTTTTATGAAAATAGAAGCTGAATTAAGTGAGAAAATAACCTAGAAATTGATCAATTTGCTCCAAAAACAATTGACATTACATTTACTTTGATTGAGTGTTTCGTTTATAAGTTATGTATTATTTTGAATATAATTTATTACTCAAAGGGTTTACACAATAAGGAAACTGAAAATAAATTTGTTTTTGCGTTGAATTTCTTAGATTTGGGTGGAATTAGTAATAACCTGTTGTTTAATAACTGGATAACATTGACATCGAGTCATAGCTATTCAATGTTCAAAAGTATGACCACAAATGAAATCATGAATTCTTATTATTTTTCCTGAAATTAAATAATTTTAATTCTGAAATAAAGCTATAAATTAGTTTGGCTTAAGTTATAGGAAATATTCAGTTCAATAACAACTTTAGTTTCCTCTAAAATTTTGCAAAAAAATTGTTAAAACACTTATTGAGTGAACTTTTATTTGTTTTATATCTCTTATAATTATAATTAATAACTCAAATATTAAAACAACTAATGTGTGAATTGTCTCAAAGATTTGACTTTTGTATATAATCGTTAAAATTATATGAAAGAGAACTAAATGGATAAAGAATTGAGTTTTCGTATTGAAAATCGTTATTCAAATCATTGTTCTCTACCGAAGAGAATATTTGATAAACAGATACGAGTGAAACAAAATGAGAGGATCACAGATACAGATCTGGAGCCAAATGACTGGAGAGAAGAGTCAACGACTCAATGACTACATATTCGCAATAATTATATAATTTTTTTATACCAAGAATTAAGAGTTTCTCGTAATCGATAAAAGGCTATAATTAACGACATTAAGGTTACGTAAGGCAAATGTTTTTCAGTCATAAAAATAAAAACAAAAGTAAAGAAACGAATGAGAAGTGAATCTCTGTTTAATTTTTCATCAAATTTTAAGAGCCTTTAAAAGTATAGTATTTTCTTCAGAAATAATTTTTATATCGTTTTTATGGAATGAGTTTAGGCTTTTGCAGCTCTTCCACAGCACTTCCATTAAATCTTAGCCAAAGACCTGTTTTGAAAGGAGGGAGAGATACAATGAGATAGTGAGCCCGGTCCTCTTAACACAGCTTCAGGGCCTTTACCTGGCAAAGTAAAACTGATTTGCATAGAGCAGTGCAGACCTGCAGAGGAGAGGCCAGACAGGAGTCAAAACTCCACAACAAATCAATGGTAGGTTTCGCGCGAATAAATAGCAGACTATTTGAATGCAGGCTGTGCTCAGTTAAGACTGAAAAACTAATTACCCGATAAATCTGTTTTGGGATGTATTCAAACAGCAGATCCTTCTCTACAATGGGAAGCACTGGACGTAAATCAATGTTCATTAACTCTCACTGACTTACATACTGTAGATTCTGTTTTCACAATGAAAACCCTCTTTGCAGTGAAATTACTCAACCGTTTGTTGAAAAATAATCAAAATAAGCAAAATTAGTGTTTACCTGAACAGCACTATTCAAGAAGCAGTTGTTTTGACCAGGCATATTCAATAGTCCCTTCGCATGCGATATAGACATTCGCGACGACTTGCAGTTTGGCTCCGATTGACTGCTGTTTCGGTTATTGGGACCGATATTCTGGTATATATCGGAATACATTTCCTGACACTCGTTTCTGTGAGACGGCATCACCTCAATAGTAGAGTATATCCAAGTGGCTAATGTTTGTCCGATCACTTTACAAATTAATTGACAATTTTGAGACAATAATATTGAATTAAAACATTAATCCAAATGTTTTGTAAATAAAACTAAACAAATAAATGTCCATGTTTGAAAAAAGGCACACTCTTCAAGTCAGTGAACTTCTCTTAAAAGTCCGACTTATGGAAGAAAATTGGAAGAAAAGAGAAAAAACTTTGCAATGGTCCTGCTTCAGCACTGGTAGATGGGTAGGGTAGGGACTTAGTGGTAGGGACTGAGTGAAATCAGGGACAGCAGCTGCTGCTGTGTCTCAAAGCATAAAAGAAGTTATATGTGAAGCCCAAACCTGTTGATACAACTCTGGCAAAACTCAGACAAAACTCTTAACCTGAAGTTGTGCTCAGACTTAAAACAGAATAATATTTTAGCCGTTAGTCGCCACCATTCCCTCCTATTTCAGAGCGAACTGATCTAAGACCAGGTTTGGGCGCAGACTTCATGTTTAAAAGGACTTTAGATTTGCTCAGTATATTCATTATAAGTGAGCGCAGGTATTGCAGGTATTGGAGGTATAACTCCATAAAAATGATAACAAATCTCAAACAAAAGTTTTACACAATGTTTGCCTTCACTCTCGGCTTACATTCAAATTATTATTTTCTGATTCACTTTTGTTTTATATTTCAAAAAAAAGTTATATAACAGAACAGAAATATTTCAATTAATATCAAAATTCAGTTATTATTAGATAATATTGAAATTGAAGCTCATATTCATTCGTTAATCACTTTTTTGCGATATTACTATCGATTCAATAATTTATAATATTTTGCGAATTCATGAAATATTTATTTTGTTTTTAGTTTTAGAGGTTGTGTTGTGATGACAATGATTTTTAATATAATTCAGTCTACCGGTGCCACTCAGGTATATCCAGGGGAGCACCCAAATAGAGCCAAACTTCACATTTACAAATAAAGCATATCATTTATCACCAAGTTTAAGTATATATTGGAAGACTTGATTTTTTATCATTGTAAATTTCAGATAAGTGTGGCATCCCATCACATTTATATGAATATTGAGCAGGCTGAATTAAGAGAGAGAGAGAGAGAGAGAGAGAGAGAGAGAGAGAGAGAGAGAGAGAGAGAGAGAGACTCAGAGTCACTCCTGACTAACCCCCGCAAAGAAGTTACACATCACTTGATTCATATATTACTGAAAGTATGATTGGATCAGAACTTATGGCTGAAAACATATTCAAAATGTGATTCAATTGGGTTTGGATTTATTCAAACAATATATCAGTCGCTAAGAGATAAAAACGAAGCGATAAACCAAATGGTGTGACATATGGTGAAGACAGTTGGCGACACACCTAACCCACAACAACCCACTAAATTGCATCCGAATTATTAGTCTAATAACTGACTTCAATGCTAATTAATAATTAAATATAGCAAATGCTGTGATCCCACGCCTGTCGTCAAATCCATTAAAACAGAATCTATTGAATAGACTCTTAAATAAAGTGAATTCGTTTTGTAAGCGACCACTAAATGAATTACATTTTCACGAATTGCCTCTCATTTAGTTCTCCAATAAAGGAAACATATTTTGCTGATTCATTTACTCAGATATTTTGTCTTAGAGTTCACCACAATTATAATAATGTGTTTACTCTTGCAACTCTAATATTCTTAGTTTGTTTACCTTTAATCAGAAATCATTTGCATAGTGATATTTTGAACCTGGTCGTGCCGTTGCCCATTATGGTCATACATAATCTAATAATGTTCTCCGAAAAGTCTCTCCAATAATGGGTTTTCTTTTCACGAATATTCAAAATTGAATAAAATATTTATTTTGTTGAATGCAATAAATATCTACTTTTGGTTATAGAAAAATATTAGTTAAGACACAAATAATCACAAAACTGTTGACCAATTTCTTGAAAAAAACAGATTAAATAAAAATTTTAAAGTCAATAGTATGGAGTGAATGCCTAAATTGATAGATAGGTTGGACACGACTACATATTTGCCGTAGAGCTCAAGCATTTAGATTATGTTGTAATCGAAGTGAAGTCATTTATCATTTGTGAAACTTTAAGAACAAGGGGTCAGTCAGAACAGGAATGCCTGCAATTGGAACAAAATATTATATTCCCGAACGATATTGAGATATAAGTAAAGACATTGAGAATGTCGTATATTTAATATTTATTCGTAATATAAATGACTTTCCAAATAAATTTCAAATCGTAATGAATTCAAAACTCATTCTACTTTTGTTTTGTTTATTCTCTAATCGTTTTCATATGAATTCAATTCATTTGACATAACATTGGATATGATATGACTTAGAAATTATAATTTGATTCATTGAGTTAATTGCAATTCGCTGTTACACTGATTCTAAACATTTATAATATTAAAACCATTACTAAAATAATGATAAAAAGCAATCTGTAATCTGAGTACAAATCAATGAATAATTGTTTTAATTATTTATTTACTATTAATGTTTAGTTTAGCTAAGCGCAAGAAAAAAAATGAGTATGATATATTGTAAGGAATGAGGGAAATAATAATAATAATAAGAATCAATAATTAAAATTAATTAATTCTTAATTAAAGCTGAAAATTGAATCTTGTTTGAAACTGACATGCTTTAACCATATTCATATTTTAAGAACAAAGTCCGATTTGTATAGACTGGTGACCTATTGCGAACCAAGACTAAATCATATGTAAAATTGTATAAAAATGCATTAAATATGATAGGTAAATTCTTAATTTTACGAAATATATCAAGTATGTCCTCAAAAACCTGTGCATTTTGGCGCAAGAGAGCGTTGAAGTTTCGTATACAATGTATTCAATATAGATAAATTATATATAGATTCTGACTGAAAGTCACATGCTGAGTCCAATAGTTGAGGATAGAATCACTTAACATTAATAGTTTTCTTGATATTCCAATTCCAACATTTTTCAGATATGACTATCTTGTAATTTATTCAATAAAGGATCCTAAACTTCATTATTCGATTCAGCATAATCAACTCATTCATTTTTCATCGATAATTTGCTCATATAACATTGTATTATTAATTTCAGATTTTAACTTTACACAAATTATTAAGCCTTATCATTAATATTTGGCAATGTCATATACTGTCAAATAGACCGGGGTTGCCTTTCTACTTTCAGTTTCATATTTAATTTTTACTTCGGTTATTCCTGACCCAACTGCTCCCGGGCACTTTTCTCACCTTTCCACGCTGCAATATATATAATTGCTCTGAGGTCCCCTAAGGTCCCTTCACTCATAGAGATTTTTTTTCTTGCGCTTAGCTAGTTTAGTTCATTGAAATGAGAAAAATGTTTTAATAATAATTAAGTTAATGTTTGTTTCAATTGAAATTCACATCAATCGGAATATATGGAGAATTCCTTTCCATAATTATTTGTTCGACTCTTGGTCTGTTTCTATATTTAAATCAGGGGTGGCCAAGGGATAGGGCCGATGTATTAAGCTTCTAGAAAGAATGTTTTAGCGTTATAGACGATAGATTATAACTTATAAGTTATAATTTATAGCCTCCTCCTATTTTAGTGAACATACTATACTGTCCGAGCCTACGGCCCACTAGACGCTACGTACCTTGGCCAACCCTGATTTAAGTAAGATGGCCCAGAGAAGGAGCCGAAGGATTTTGCCCATAAACAAAAAATTTTAGCTTTATCAGCTCTTCCTATGCTGGAGGACCTACTATTAGATGCTAGCCTACAGCCCCTAGAAGCCTCCTGGTCCTGTCCATCACTGATTTGAAAATTTGCAACTCTTCCTGTCATTTGATGAACTCATAATAATTAAGTTCAATTCATTATTTTAGTTTCTAAACCAGTCTTATATTTTATCATAAAAAAGAAGTTTTGTTGGATATCTCGTTTCAACTTGTTTTTGGCATTTCCTAAAAATGGGAGTTCGAGGCCATTATGACTTCAGGACATCGATTGAATGCTTTTAATAAATATTATGATAATTATTTCAAATTGATTATCAGTTAAGAACAATAATTATGATTTATATGACAAACATCTGGTTTCAGATTATTTGCATAAATCAAATCAATATTAGAATAGATTAGAAATCATCAAAAAAATTATACAATTTGTTCCTCCGATGAATCAATTATTCCTCAAAAAACTTTGATTAAAGGATGGATCGGAAAATGATATACAAAACTCATTCTAAAACATAAGAATCTATTTTCAAACCATTTCTCGCCTTAAGATCTCTTTCGATAACAAATGAAATGAAAATCTAATGATATTTCGTATAACTTATCATAAATTTTATACATAAAGAAGTTTTGTCTCCAATATAGCAGATATCAAATGGGATGTGAAAGGGAAAGGTTGGCTGATATGACTGATGTCACACTTGAAATGCTATCACATCTTTCATTTCTTTCATCTGGTTTTAAACTAATTTCGTGGGTCCCCTCCTTTCCAATGGAGGCCTCTATCATATTGTCTTCGGCTGACGAAGGTTTCAGTTTCTCCACGTCTTTCAACATAATATTGTTTTCATTTTCTTTTGTGATTTCATTCTTTCTATTGATTAAATTGATTTCATCTTTTTTGAGGAACAGATAATAGACTGCGGTGTAAATGACAGCTACGACTCCCGCGAAGATACCAACAATTCTGAAGGCGATTCTGGCGTTGAATACAGCCATAAGACTGCCCCCAAACATACTTCCGGCCGCTCGACCCACTTCTCAATGGAAAAACAGTTTTAATAACTTTAAAATTAATTGAAATTCATTCAAAAACAGGTATCAACTTTTACGCACCGCCATAATGAAGTCCACCCACTATTCCTAACATTGTGGCAGTTAGTCCTTTTCAGATCAAAAAGATATATGATTTGTAGTAAATTTTGTTAATTATATTAAACAATGAGCAAGATAATAGCTTTTTTACTGCAATTTCTAATTAACACCAAAATATTTATAATTAATGCATTCATTTTAAGATCAATTATAAAACCAAAACAAAACAATTTTCATAATTAACTTTAAAGTCTAAAATCATTTTTTTTAAGAATGTAAGATAATCTTGCAAAAAAGCAGTTTTCATATTCAATCAGATAATTTGAAATTTAAGTATTTCCTAAAAAGACTTTTCATTCAAAATATGATTTTTTTTAGAGAGAAAATTGACGCAAAAAGTAGTAAATTTGAAGAGAAATGTATTAAAAATTGTTATAAGAATAGCTATTATTTGGTCAGACAATGTCTTACCCTCTGGAGCCAACTTTTGGGAATAGGTTGCGGCCGCGCACCACATCAGATGATAAGTGAAAGCTTCCATAGCCTGTAATTATGAGATGGGATGCTATTCATGAAATATTCTCGCTTTCAATGCATTTAATATAAAAGCTGTTATTCAATCAAAATCCGATCAAAGATTTTATCGATTCGTTTAGTTTTATGACTTTAATTGCAATCCATTGACTCACGAATTGAAGCAAAATTCAAACAATACTTTCATAGCCCGGTTCAACATATTCTGGGCTCACTTAAGCCAATCTTTTCTTAATATATTCAAAAAAATTTCAATTATTTTCATTTCATGAGAACTATTAAGTGACGTCTAATTAATATTTATTCTGATCTAAAGTTTCGATTAAAACAAATATTCAAAGCAATTGTGGGATAATTTTTCAAACCTTATATTAAAAATTGCCTTCAATTCAATTAAATATTAATAATAACATAAATTAATCATTTGGTGGAAGGGATTCAAAATTAATTCAATTTTCGTTATCTAATTAATTAAAACTAAAGTCTAAAGTTTAAGTTAGGAGTTGTTAAATGAGTACAATTTTTCATCCTGCAAATAGCATTTCCATCAACAACTCAATTCATAGTTTGAATCTAATTTTTTTAAGTCAAAAATTTAATAATTATAGAAAATGTTTTGAATTAAAGATTTTAATTATGATTATTAGTTATTATTAATAATCCAAGTTTGGCTGGAGGAGCTAGTTCACATTTTGGTCTACCATTTAAAAGAAAGTCTACAAATGGTTTAGTTTAATGGGTTTTTCGTAATTAATTTAGTAGTTTTGGTGAAAAATTGGATTCAAGTCTTCGAATAATCAATTTTTCGATTTAATTATAGTTTAAATTGTAATTCAATGATAATTACTTTAAAAGCGTATAATTTATAGAAGAGATGCTGTAATCGATTCTTTCGTTTATAATTAACGACTATTTGTTATACAATTTCCTTACTTTTGGAAAATATCTGACTCTTTAGTATTATTTTTGTTCATTCAAGTAAATTATGTCCATTATTCCTACAATACAACCTCTCTCCGGGAGGTTAAGGTAGCGTAAAATGAGGAGAATTTGTCAGAAACCTTAATGAGTGTTATATTTCATGATATGAATCAAATCATTAATTTATTTACTAATAATTTCTGTGATAAATAAGTTCTCTATTATTAGAAAAACTTCGATAAATCTGAAAATCAATTCTTTCGAAATTCAAAGCATTATAGGAAATGATGTAATCCTAGAAAACTTTGACTCCTTTTTAAAGTTCATTTTGTTATATTATCCCAAAAATCAATCAAATAGTAACCAAGATATAGTCAAATGTAATTTTAGATATGGACTCACCTCAAATGGGATACACCAAAATGGGTTTCCAATTAGAGAATAGCCACCGAATCGAATGAAGTAGAAGACAAGAGCCAAGATCATCAGATTGACATTTCCCGCCTTCTCTGCAAACCATTCGGAACTCAGAAGGAAAGGCAATCCAACGATGGCACCGGTGGTTAAGGTTAATCCCAACAGATATTTGGGAGCATTTAAGTCCAGTAAATACCAGAAGAGGAATGACTCGACAAACCCCCAACAGGAGCCCAAAATGAATATAACTATCAGAAGAACCCAAATATTCAACGATTTGAGTAATGGTTTGACATTTTTTAAGAAGTTTTTAGGGGGTGGCGACACCTCTATGTCCATCATTATTAGTGTCACTGATGTTAAAAACACTAAAACATTAAAGAAATGAAATGACGGCGAATAGTTTGTCGAGAATTCGTCCTTTCCATCGCTCAGGTAGTCTATTAGAACACCACAAATGGGGGAAAAAAGTCCGGTGGCGAAGATGGCCCAAAATCGCTCATGGCCAAATGAAGATTTGTATTTTTCGCACAAAACAAGAGTCGTTGCGTCCAATAATGTGAAACAAATGCCAGTAGTTATCGAAAAAAAGATTCGGATACAAAAATATAACCAAAAGACGAAGACGTGCGACGAGTAGGTGACCGACACATCCAACTTATCGCTAACAAACATTGAAAAATAATTAATATATGATAAAGGTAATATCGATTATTTTCCAACTCATGTGATTTCTGAAAAATCTGCTCAATTGAATAAGCTTGGATTTTAGTTTAGAATGAAATAGTGTAGTAGCATCAAGCTCAAATTAATTTTTTTTCTCTCAAAAATTATATGTTTTTAAAAAGAAAAATTCGAAAAAAATGTAAACATTTAGAGAATGTCCTCAAAATTGTTGCCTCTTTTCGTTAAAATATTGATTATAGAGTCTCTCCTTTAGAAATATATTACAAAATCAGTGGACATGTGATTTATTTTTGCAACTTTTTATATCTTGCAATTCAGAGATAACACAACTGACATAAAACTTTGTATAATCTAAAAAATTTTCGAAACATGAAGACATCAATACATGAATTCTTGGAGAGGGGTCGCAATGAATACGACGACCCATTTAGGGATTAAGTTGAAGTAATGAGAAACCTGTGGTAACGAATATCAATAAAATTCCTCTGGTATTCAGAATCAAGTATTAAATAATATGAAAAATATTGTTGGAAAAGGTTGTCTGTGAAACACTAGTGAGAGAGTAGACGAGTGATAACTTGGTTATCCCTATTCTGAATAAAATCTACAATCAGTCAGAAATCGAATCGAATGTAAATTGATTCAAGTTTTGTACCGATAAAAGCAAGCAATTTATCGAAGCAAGGTGGCACCAATTTATTGAAAGTTATGCCATTCCTAATACGACTTTTCCTCCCTATTATTAATCTTTGATCTTATCATGATAAATTTTTTGTGAAACATTTTTGAAAATATCAAATAATTTAAAGCTTGAAAAGATTTGGAGTTTTTCTGACTGTTGAATTGAAGGATTATCTTGCTAATTTTCAATACTTTGGGTCTAAGATCTTCAGACAATAACCTTAAGATGAGTCACATCTGATTACAATCAAATCGATTATATGAATCATGAAATATGAACTTATGTTAAATATTCGCAAAACGTTTGGAGAAAACTATTACTTATTTATCAAACAATCAGACGATAACATAGTTGTGGAGAAAATGATAGATTGTTGGCTCAAAATAGAAATGGTTTGGCTCTGTTTGGCGCTCACCCACTAAACCATCACTTTCTTCAAGTAATTCAAAGTTTTATTCAGTAACTTATGGTCAGAATTAATGATCTTATTTAGTATTTCTAAAGTGTTTTGAAAGCAATGTCTATCTTTCATCGGACAAACCCTCAAAAAATTTCTACAAAGAGATGGATAAATGAATTTTAAAGGAGCGCTAATACATATCTCAACCAAAAATGGTTCTGATTTCAGATTAGTTAAGAACTTATTTCTTTAGAATTCATTATACGATAGGAAAGTATTGTTTTGTTTTAATTATTGTTTTATGACTTCATTGAATAAATTGCGAAAAAATAAAATAAATGTAAATAAATATAAATAGTTATCAGTGTTTAGTGAAAACTAATTGGGAGCCAAACAACTATAAAATGATATCAAAACTAACTCTCGTCTGATTACAAGTTGTGTCTGATTATTGTCAAAAAGGCATATCTGATGATTAAATGGTTAATAAATAAACATTTAATATATATCTTAATTGCATTTGTCTTACACTTACATAATGTGTCGCCTTTTCTATCATTATTTCTGTCTTATGTCTCAATTCAACTAATCGTTGGATTTAAAAGAAAACAATTGAGAAATGATTGAGAAATCAATATTTGAGAGCATTTGAGAGCACTTCCGACAAGTTTGACTCAATTCATGTCAATAAATCTATCGGAATAAATCTAGCACACTCACACATTTGCAGATTAATACCCAGCTATTGTATATAACATCTTACCTAACTTTAAGCTGGGAGTGAAACCTATTAGTGCTGCTATACCTTCAAAATTATAGAAATATTGGACTAGTTGAATTATTTAGGGAAAAATAGAAAACATTAACCTTACGTAAAATATTTCAAATGAAAAGTTGACAATAAATTGACGAAACTATAAAAAAATATTAAATTTTTCAAATATTAGATATAATTTGGAGAACTCATGTCATTCGCCTCATAACAGGGCTCAAGAATTCTCAGGTTCTTAGGCTCTGATAGGCTCTCAACTAATTCATAATTTTGTCAGTTTTTTCACTTCAAGTGATAGATCTATAGATATCTAAAATATATTTTCGACTAAAATTTTATTCAAATGGAGACAAAACTATAATTTATTTCATATATTATGTAATATAAAAGCAATCAATTTGTTTATCATTCATAGAATTTAAATAATATAAAAGTTTTAAAACTCAAAACTGAATATAAAATAATACCATTTTAGTCAACAAATTATAGAACTATTTGTTTCCATAATTGTTTGTAAATTCTTAATACGAAAAAAACGATAATTTATTCCAATAATAATATCTTGGAGCGAATCAGTGATTAAGAAGTGATCCATCAATTAATCCATCATGGTTAATTACTGTATCTATTCTATCAATTGACAATAAATATGAATTTTAGTCATTGTTTATTCAATTCTCTAAATAGGATCCGAGTTTTCCACCAAATCAGACACAAAGCAAACAAATAACAAATATTTCTCTTATATAATAAATTATTAAAATATTTTGAGTTTTGCGTTTTGGATACCAAACGGATATTTATATTTAGTTTATTGATGTCAACTAAACCTGGTATTTGAGTTCATTTATCAGTAATTATGAAATATTAGTCGACTGGTTCCGATTCTGGTATTGTTTTAACTGTTCATATGTATTAATTCCAGTCATAAAACAATAATTAAATTAATGAAAATAATAATAAATTAGAATTAAAGGAAATTAGACATAAAATGTCAAAAACTAATTAAAATGTTGTACAGAATGACAGAAATCTAAATTCAAATTATATTAATTGTGAGAAAATATAAAAATTATTTCACAAATTAGACTAATATCTAGAGAATGATCTGAATTCCCAGAGTTGTAGAAAAGTTGTCAAATACTATAATTTATGTGAGCATATGTCGAATGATGGTCTTAATTAATCTAGATACAAGTATATACAAGTAAAAGTTTTGCTTCTTCAATTTTTTTACGGCAAAAGCTCCAAGCATAAACAAAATTTGAAGAATAATCAACATATAAAGTTTATATTATAAACCAGGGATCGCAAGGGGGGGGTATAGCCCAATACCCCCCCTATATTTTTGCCTCATCGGACCCCCCCCTAGAAAATTTTGGATTTTTTTACCCCCCCCCCCGCTCAACAGAATTTTTGGGTCCAAGGCCAAAAATTTTACCTTGGTCCCCCCTTTGTGTTTTTTGGG
>JAQGBD010001660.1:0-14237 GCA_034698165.1 Punctoribates punctum | reverse complement strand
GACAGCTCTGAGCTCTCAAACGAATGTCAGAACTCACCCTTTTATGACTTAATTACCCTAACATTGAATTCTGGTCTTGAACTGTGAGGATAGGGCTGAGTATAGATGAGACCAGAGTAGGGACTGATTCCAAGAATAAAAACTACATATTTTCCTGAGTCATGACAATGAATAGAAAACTAATTTTTCATTGTCCAGGACATTTTGTGAGAAGTCTAGAGACTGTCCAGGACGAGCTAAAAAATGAGCTGGCCGCTCTCACAAAATGTTTTTATAGTAATTACGAACAGAAATTAAATAAAAATATTATTCATTGATTTCCCATTGGAAGGGATCAGAGTGTAAACGATTTTTTAATCTTGTTTATTTATTCCAATGTAAGATTATTTATTTCAAAGATAACCACAAAGAGTTGGTCTTTAAAATCAATTACAAATATTTGCTTTAAATAGGGTTGGAGTCAAAGGTCAGTGACTTTCAATTGAACTTTGATTTAATTTCATAATCAGTTGGAATATATTTTTCATTAAATGATTAAATAAATGTGTTTTCAGTTTACCGACAATTGTTATGAATGAATGAAATTATTAATCATTTTTTAGGAATATAACAAAAAAAGTTATTTATTTATTTAAGTTTTATCAAAAATACTATTAGTTATCAAAACAAGTTAAAAGATAGCCTAGAACAATTGAACCCAACTTTTGTTTGATGGAAATTTTGAACAAAAAGTTCAATTTTAATCACAAGATAACTAATCAAATAAAACTGCCCTCAAATTAGTACTCATTTTTACTCATATCTGAATGAGTTTTCATTAAATAAAAAGAAATATTAATTAATTATAAATATTAAGTCAAAAGCGATAAAAGAATTTCTGAAAATAATTTTATCTTTTGGTAAAAGTTTTAAAAATATTTTTATTGAAAAGTGAAATAAAATCTTAAAAACAAATAACGTTTCGCCGGTTTTCACATAAAAAGTGCC
This sequence comes from Punctoribates punctum, assembly GCA_034698165.1. Taxonomy (NCBI): domain Eukaryota; kingdom Metazoa; phylum Arthropoda; class Arachnida; order Sarcoptiformes; family Punctoribatidae; genus Punctoribates; species Punctoribates punctum. Next base: position 13,250 of record JAQGBD010001660.1, on the reverse strand, counting down.
CAAAAATATGCTTAACGTATATCCGAAGCTCTCTATTGATAACATTTTTCAATATAAACAAAACGTTATTTACTATCAAAGAGGTAAACAAACAACAATTTTATGCACAGTTCTGACATCTATTGGAGCAAAAACATAACAAATGAAATAGTTTGAACAAGGCCATTTGTCATTCACCTTGATAAAATGGATAAAAAAGAATTAAATTTAATTTAAGCAGTGATTACATAATTTTTCTGATGAAAAATATATTGAACTCAAAGTCAATTTATTACTGATTTTTGATTAACAATAGTTTAATTAGAGTTTAGAAAAATTGAAACAAAACTCAACGTTTTTGTTCTGTTCGAGCAATTCGTTGAATCTGTTAATCTGGTCCTTGTCTTCAACCAAAAGGATACCATTAATTCGAACCAATTTAAGTCTTTTACAACAATTAATCAGATTTTGAATGCCTTCGACAGTGATCTTGACTCTCGTATTGCCTTTAATCACGAAATGGGTTAAGTTCTTCAGTTTTGAGATCCGATCCAACAATTTATCTGTAATTACGAAATGATAGCTTCGAAAAGTCAATTGTCTTAATTGGGGAACAATTAAATGAATTCCTTCGAAGAGTTCGTCACTTATTGTATTGAAGTCCAGCTTTAAGGCCAACAAATTCTTGCAGTTCTTAAGAGGCGTCAGATCTGAAATGTTATTTTCGCGATACCTCTTAAGGATGTCTTCTTCTGAGTTATTCGGGTAATACTTCTCGTAATAAAATCGCAATTTCTTGAGTTGAGTAAAATGAGCCAAACTTTTGAAAATGTTGTTTGCAATGGCGTCGATCGCATTGAAACACTTGAATGAAAAGTACTCCAAATGATGGCAATTATTGGCCATCGATTCGATAGTTTTGGGCCAAAGAGCAGCTCCAGAGTCGCTGTGATGAATGGCCCTCACCTTCAATGTCTTCAGACTCTTCAGTTGTGAAAACTCTTTTATCATTTGTTTGTTTGGCTTCTTATCGATTGCGATACAAATTCGCAAAAATTTCAATTTATTCAACTTTTCGACTGAAAATTTCAATTCTTTTCTGTCGTAATTGTTTAGCATTATATAACCGATTTTCAAGAGTTTGCTTGGTAGAAATTCATATTTCAGTTGGTTTACTCCTGGAACATTTCCCACACACAACAAATTAGGCGATAAACGTAGAATTTCGTTGAGTATATCTTGGTTATAATGATCCAAAGATAGTGCTCTCATTTTGGGACCAAATTTTTGACAAAACCTCTTCAGTGTTTCAGACGTTATTTCATTCAAACCGATGCGAACAGAACTCAAATGATTGCAATTGTCTGCAATTGTGTCCATGACTTCCGTCAGATTCTTCAGAGCGATAGTTATCTTAATTTGATTAATGAATTGAAATTTCTTGAAAAGTGCCTTCAATTTTGAGGCATCCATTTGGGAACCCATTTGGGAACCGGTCATCAAATAGTCTCCTCTCAAAGTGTTCATTGAATTCCTATAGTAACTGAGATTCAATACCCTTTGTCCGTTGAAAATCAAATCCTGGAAGCGTTTGGACACCGACTCGTATTTGAATTTATCTCTAATCGGAAGATAACTCAAAATAAGTTCCATTAAGTCGTCGTCTATTCGGTGATCAAACGAATCCCGTTTTCCATTCATTTTGTTCACAATTAAATGAATAGTAATTGTATTCAACAAATAAAATAAAAATTGCTTGAACAAATTTCTTACTCTTTCTCTGAGGCTTTCAATTGAAAATATAAATATATTTTATTGCCGTCTTATTTAAATACTTATATCAATGACAATAAACCAGTTTTAAGATGATATTACCCAGCATAATCTGTCATTAAATTATTAGTTTATAAAATGTAAAAAATTTAATATTAATATTCTCAAGCCTTTTAGAGTTCTAGTGTTTTTGCCCTGCACAATCCAAGGTTATTTCAAAGCATTAATTTTGCACCCATTTATAACGACTAATTATTCTTGTTAAATAAAAAGCTATAAGAAAACCCAATAAACACTGAATTTTCCTTTTAATCCTTCTATAAAAAAAAATATGATGGATCATTTATTTTGCAAGATAATCTATAAAAAAGAGTTCCCACAAATTTTGCTAAATTAAAAAAAATATTTGTGAACTTTATTTGAAAATTAAGGGAAAACTCTTTTTTTGAATCTATTTTAAACATTGATTTTAAAATGCAATTATTAATTAATAAACAATTGGTAGAATAAACATGGTGATTTATTGATGATTTAAATTTTAAAAATTCGAATAAAACAAAACTATTCAAAATCTGTAACCTGATCATTTATTTGAGTCATATAAGAGGTTATAGACATTCAAAACATAATATAAACTTCAAATCACGTTCAATGGCTAATGATAATGATAAACGCTCAGGGTAATTTGAGGAAAGTCTTTATCTTTCCATAATTTGTTCTTTTAAGGTGACTGAACTCGAGCCATACGCTTGTTAGACCTTGAGCACTGGTTGTTAACTTATGTTACTTACTTAAACTCATATTAAAAGAAATCAACTTTAATTGTGACTAAATTTAAAATTAGTACCTTGATTAATAATATTTATTTAGATATTGGAAAAATTGAAAGAAAACTCAATATTTTTGTTCTGCTCGAGCAATTCGTTGAATCTGTTAATCTGGTCCTTGTCTTCAACCAAAATGATTCCATTAATTCGAACCAATTCAAGTCTTTTGCAGCCATTAATCAGAGTTCGAATGCCTTGAACACTGATCAAGATCCTTGGCCTTCGTATTGCCCTTAATCTCTAAATGAGTCAAATTCTTCAGTTTTGAGATGAGTTCCAAACATTTATCTGTTATTATGAGTCCACTTATAAAAGACAATTGTCTTAATTGGGGAACAATTAAATGAATTCCTTCGAAGAGTTCGTCACTTATTGTATTGAAGTCCAACTTTAAGACCAACAAATTCTTGCAGTTCTTAAGAGGCGTCAGATCTGAGATTTGATTTTTGGGGAACCTCTCAATGATATCTCCTTTAGTGATATTTGGATAATACTGTTCGTAAACAAATCGCAATTTCTTGAGTTGAGAAAAATGAGCCAAACTTTGGAAATACTGTTTGGCATTGGAGTCAATTACGTTAAAACAATTGAACGAAAAGTATTCCAAATGATGACAATTATGAGCAATAGATTCAATAGTTTTGGGCCAAAGAACAGCTCCAAAATTGTTGTGATGAATGACATTCATCTTCAAGACCTCCAAATTCTTTAATTCAGAGAACTCTTTGATTGAGTCTTTGTTTGGCGTCGAATGGATTGCAAAACAAATTCGCAAAAATTTCAAATTTTGTAATTTTTCGACTGAAAAATGTAAATCTTTTCGGTTATAGTCCGAAGCATTAGGAAACCTATTTTCAACAATTTGCCTGGTAGAAATTCATATTTCAATTGATTTACTCCAGAAATACTTCCGACAGACAACAAATTAGGCGATAAACGTATAATTTCGTTAAATATAGCTTGGTCATAAAAGTCCAGATATAGTTCTCTCATTCGTTGACCAAATTTTTGACAGAACTTCTTCAGTGTTTTCGATGATATTTTATTCCAACCGATGCGAACAGAACTCAAATGATCGCAATTATCTGCAATTGTGTCCATAACTTCCGTCAGATTCTTCAGATTGACATTTATCTCAATTCTGTTAATTAATTGAAATTTCTTGAGAAGTGCCTTCAATTTTGAGACATCCATCTTTGAAGCGGTAACCAAATTGTCTTCTTTTAAACTATCAAGTGAATTTTTAAAATAAGTCAATTTTTATACCCTTTGTCCGTTTAAAATCAACTTCTGGAAGCGTTTAGACACCGATTCGTATTTGAATTTATTTTTAATCGTAAGATGACTCAAAATAAGCTCTAATAAGTCGTCGTCTATTCGGTGATCAAACAAATCGCGTTTTTTACACATTTTCTTCTCTTTTATTCGAAATAATTTTTGAAATAATAGCAATGATTTGAGACTTATTTTGTAATACAGTTATCTTTGTTATACCGTTAACTGCGATCTTTTATCTGAAGATCTGATCGGTATTCAACTTTAAACTAGTAATTTTTTTTAACATTTTTTTGTGGAAATTACACCAAGCTATAAATATTAATCAGTGGTTTTTACAGGAGTGCTTTACATTTTATGTATGTACATAATTTAAGATCACCAAATAGACAATTTTGCTAGGTTATTAGGCCAAAATAAGGTACCAATTGCTAGGATCCTTTAAGATTATTTTTAAAAATTGGTGCAATTCTTTTATGCCGTTCCTTTAGGTTTTCTTCCTGGAAAAATTGTCTGTCAGAAGGGCCCTCCCTTTGATCATTCCTTTTCCAAAGCTTAAAAACTGAGCAGAATTTACAACAAAATTTCACAGCTAAAAGGCTAGACACGATAATTGCCTTGCTAATTTTTTTCCGTAAAAAATATATTTCAAGTAAACAAAGCATTAATTCAAATGTTTTTATTTAAAATATAAATTCCACACATTTTTCCATTGTTTTAATTTACAGTTGAATTAATTCAACGAAATAGAAATTATTACATAAAATGACAATTTCTTTCATTGGAATAAACTTGATTCAATATTTTTTGTTATGTTTTTCAACATTATTTTACCTGGTATAATTCAATAAACAATATATATTGTTTTGATCAAAACTTTTTTATAAAATTATTGACTTTTCGTGCAATTGTCTTGCTCAGTTCAAAATTATTTCGAAACATTGACAAAGAATTCACTCTAAATAACCGAAATAACTCTAAAATCTGTCATTTAATTCAACTAAAAATAATTTTTTGATTGATTACTGAAAATTTTCAATGAGAAAGTTATTGCAACAATTTTTCTAGATTAAAAAAAATTTTGTGAAATTTCTTTGAAAACTTTCTTTAGATTCTATTTGAAAGTTTGGTTTTGAAATAAAATCAGTCAAAATGTTTAGATTGATAATCAATTCATAAAACCTACATGGTAATTCAATTATGAATCACGTCCGAGGCTTGAGTACCACATTAGTATGAACAGGGCAATTTTGGTTATTCATATGATAAATGCTTGAGTGAACTTTGAGGAAAGTCTAGATTTTCCTCCACGTGCTCCTTTTAGGTGACTGAGCTGAAGCCAGCCTCAGACTCAGACCTTGAGCACCGGCTCGTCGGCACAGCTATTAATATAAATTCAAATTTAAATCAAAAGAATCTAAAATTCAATTCAAGTGTTAATACGATTTGAAAACTTTTTTTTTATTGATTTATCTATAAATTCATATAAATTTTCAATAGATTCTAATGAAATCAAATTCAATGGGAATTCAATTGTGACGGATATTATAGTTTCATTTTCTTGGCTTTTGCCGAAGGTTTCGATTCTATGTAAATGGAGACACCATTAGAGGAGAGCCCTTAGTTTTAATTTGTACTTACTCCTAGGCTTATGAGTTGTGGATTCTAAGTCGAGACCGGCCACTTGGGAATCGCCCACAACTGAGAGCCCTGTCCATCGAAATAAGGTTTGGTTAGTAAAAGCAGATTCTGTATATCAACGGTTAGAATACCTCGGTCTTTCTGACAGCAAAAGTAAAAGACCACGAATAACACAATAATTAAAATATTGATAAACACAAGACATCCGACGATCACATAAAGTAGGATTAGGTTCGTCCCATTCTTTGCGGTCATCGGTGGACTCGAGTCCGTCTTTTCCGTCCCATTTTGAAAATCCATACCATTTGTCAGCAAAAGTATCACTAAATTACAGAATTCATAAGTTTTTAAACAAACAAATGTTTAAACGAACCAAAAATTAGATAATATCTGTCCATTGGATCTATAATTCTTCAGTGAATTAGATTCAGATCTGTTATTGCCTTCAATTTAGGCTTTAATTCAAAATTGAAATTGAGTTAAGAATAAGAGCGAGCTCATTTCAATCTCATTTCAACCTGAGTTAATCCAATCCATTGTTGAATAAATTGTGGAGAAATTCCGACTTCTCTTATGGAAAGGGGTTTTAAAAAGACAAAAACAAGGACATTTAAGTTCGTACCAAATGTAAGCAAATATAAACTTGCAATTAATCCCAGATTTGATAATTCAATGAAAAATAATTCCAATTTATTGATTAAAGTTTGAAATAATTGACAAAATTTTTCTTAAATTAATGTTACGTTTAATTCAATGAAATAATTGATTGAATGACAGAAAAACTAATTGAAAGTCAAATCAGTGGTCACTTTATTCCCGATTAAAAGCGGGTAATTTAATACCGACCGAACCCATTCGGTTCGGGTCCTGAGACGGGTAATGGATTTGAGTGTTCAGTGCAGGCGCTCCGATAATGGGAGGCGCCAACTGAGGAATAGACATCGTCGCTGAGGTCGAGGGTCCGGCACTGGATTGGCCTAAACCGAAATAGTCAGGCGCTCCCACTGGAAGTCCGGGAACGGGAGCCAATTGGGGGGCTTTCTTGTTGGGGTCGTCATCACCGGCCGCCGCCTTCTTTGCCTGTGATTTACCCCAACGTATAGTTAGTCTCTGGCCGTGAATTAAAAGCTTTTGGTAAGACTTCTCGACCGCCACTTCGGCCGCCGAACGGGTAGTGTATTGAATGAACGCACAGTTCTGTCGGGGAATACACGTAACGGATCTGATTTCACCGAATTGGTAGAAATAGTCTCTCAGGTCCTTCTCTTCGACCAAATCGCCGACATTTCCGACATAAATGGTTGTAATAGACTTGTCTTCAGGAGGTATAGGACGCGGAAAATCGGCCGCTCTTTTCAGCAGTTTCTCCGCCACCGGATCATTGACTCCGAAGTAGCGGTCTTTGATATTCTGATCGGAAAGCGGGTCCTCCGGGTCTGTAGGCTTTTCGTGACGATAAGGGCACTCATCTCCACGTTTGCACTCACCTTAAAATAGGAAACATTCAGTTCTAATACAAGTGATAAACAACTCATACCTTTCACCCAAAAGGAGCAGATATGAGGTCTGTTCCGCTTATAATACGGCGAATTTCGGGCCAATTTGGCCAAAACATCGGAAGGAGGCGCGGCTTTTAGAGCACCGTATGCTTCAGTCGGGTCAGAGTTGGCGACCGCGACGTCCAGATTCTGAGAGAAGTACTCCCTATTGATGTCCGACTTTGGAATCTCTAGCTTTGTCTGCAGTAACTGATCCCTGACCTGCACAGGGAGGCCGTACTGCAGGTCTAGAAGACAGGTCTGACAGATATTCTTAGCGCGGGCACAGGTCTGACATATTTCGGTCTTCTTGTACCTCATCTTCGCTCCGGGACACCACCGAAATGTAGTGAACGGACGGTTACACACTTTGCACTGCGCGCCGAACTTCTCGGTCATTATCCGCATATATGGGTTGTCTCCTAAGGGAAGACATTAACAGATTTTAATCACATTTTCCATAAATTTAATGAATTTAAGTCAAAACAAGAGGTCTTCGGCGACAAAAACAATACCTAAACACGTTTGACAAAGGATTGGGAACTTCCCGTCTTCCCAGACCTGTCTGTTGTAATGACTGGTGCCCTTTGACATCGCCATTATGTTCGAGCAATTTATTTAAACCGACGTTTAATTAAATCAAATGTAATTTACTTTTATATCAGTTATTTTTGTTTACAAACGTCTTACAAGAGATCGCATTGAGTGACAAATCAAAGTTTGTCGACGTTTTACATACGAAATGCTTTAAACAAATCTACAATTATTTGTCTCAGACTGTACTACCATGAAGACAATCACATTGCGGTTCAAGTACAGTTAGCGCCCGATATAAACACTTATTTAAAATACCAAGTTAACTTTTGTTGATTACCTCATATTCTCAAATAATAATAACAAATAATTTTAAAATGACCAAGAAATTATATAAGTTTTAAAAACTAACTAAGAATAAAACTTCTGAAAAGTGGTGTTATTTTAAATAAGTTAAGTTTGTTTTCAGCCAATCAGAGTTGAGATAACTTTCCTTTTTGTTTACTTTCTCTGAAATTTTACGAAACTTTGAATAAAATCTGAATTATCACCAAAGAAGACATCTTTCGATAAGATGGCAGTCATTCACTCAAACTATCACTTCTTATGAATACAATTAAATTAAAATATATTATGAAAAATGGGTCCAAATATATGAAAAGAGGGGTTGTTTTGAAACTAGTTTTTAGGCGAAAAGTCGAGTTTCATATTCCGCGCATTTCTGGTTAAACTTTGGGCCACAGATGCCGTTCCCAACCCCTAAACCGGCGAAATTGTCTCCGTTTAAAGGTCGACATATGGTGTCCTCTCATGTGGTTTGAGAGCTTTAAATCCTTTGTTTGGTTTTCTCCAAAAAGTCCGGTATGTGCCGTCACTTCCCACATGAGAGGGGAGAGACCATACACTGCACTGTAAGAGATGTAGTGATACAGTGGAGACTGTCTAACACCTGTCCAAAAGCCAGGTGCGGAACGGAAACGATAAGGGGATCACTTGCCTCCAGTGCTTACAAGAGACGAAACATATTTTTGCTTTCGCTCTGAAAACTTTTAAAACTTTTTTTTTTTTAAAGTTTGAATAAATTATTGGAAGGTATAACTCAAATAAAGATAACATGGTATTTTATTGAATTTTCAACAAAAGTTAAACTCAAAGGTTCTTGAGCATTTTACAGTTATTTTACCTTGAAATTCCTTCTCTTCAATAAAACTAGTTTATTCTAAATATTTCCTTATTGTTGATGAAATTATTTTTGACTCTTGGTAAAATGTGATTTCCACTTGATAGTTTTTACAACAAAGATATAGCATCTTGATAATTAGATTAAAATATTCTATGCCTCAATTCTTGTAATATTCAATGGGGACGAGTAGGACAGGTATAATTAGCATGCTCATCCGGGTCATATTCATCATCATCTTCGGTGAGTTTACCCTTACAACAGTAGGTGCAGGTCTCGCTCTCAACGCCATACCCTTTGGAGATACAAAACTCGCGACAAGTGGCCAGACCGCACCGACGGTCAATAACAGCTAGAACATTATTGATCCTGGTCACATCAACCGTACAGTATTTGGTGAATGGAGAGCATTGGGTGAGAGTAACGGTGTCGGTGACCGTCAGATTCAAAGTCGGATTATAGCAAATGTTCTTCGGATTGAATTTGGTTCTGAAGTCGACATAACAGGAATAGCATTTGATCCTCTCCTCGACGTCTTTCGACTTTCGATTTCTATTCCGATTGCGATTCTTTCGCTTCGGTTTTGTCTGACATAAACTCAAATCGACTAAAACCAAGAAAATGATTAAACAAACGAAAAGTTTTTCACTTTTCCAATACATTATCGAAACTCTAGTTTTTGACCAAAAGGGCAGACATTTTATGGGACGGATCGCCAAAAAAATGTTTTGACTGAAGAAATATAATTAAAAATTCTGTTGCTATGACTCATAGATAATGAATGATATAATGATTGAATAATTAATCGGCGATAATCTGCTCAGTAATGAAGGGAATGCCTGCGTTTGCGTCGCTTTCGATTGATCTATAAATTGAGTCAACCGTTAAAACACTTGACTTTCCATTTCGTTTGATAAATAAGCAAAGGATTAATTTTTTTCATCTCCAGGATTATTATGGTTACGACTAATGCTTAGAAAGATAATTTGAAAGGTGAGCAAGCTCCTTTCAATAAAATAGTGTTTTGCAGTTTCAATGTTGAGAATTTTCAAGGGCATAAATAGGTTCAGGATCACAAAACCAGACCATTTAAAAAAGACAATTTTCTGTTATTCAACAAGCTTGCTCATATCTGTTTTCTAAATTACTTTATATACTTTTTGTTGGGATTTGTGTATAAATGAGTGACAATCCCTTTATTCAAATAAAATTACTTTCATTTAATTTAAATGTTTAGTCATTTAGAGAGGGAGTTGTCTGTGGAGTGGGTCAGTGCAGGACTGAGTCAGTGCTGTTGAGTCCAAAACTAGTTTGTTAGACAAAAAACTACAAATTCAATGAAGTGTGGAAAAAGTTCAACAGGAAATCCATTGTATTTTCGCACAAACTTTTCATAGCCGGGAGCTGAAAGTGGAGGACCACAACACCACTACTCCGCTGAGCACACGTCTAGAGTGTGGGACCAATGCCTCTCTGTTACCGAAACACATAATAGCATCTGTTGTTAAGTGAATCTAAACGGCTGTTCACTCACACAGACATCGATTTTTATATAGAGAGCACTCAGTCACTGCACCAGCAGCTGGTAATAGACCTCTCTTAAGGTCACTGTTCTGTATTGACTCCAAGGGTTGTCACACGTGCGCCAAACACGAACTCCACTCCACAGATATATCTATTCTGTGCTTCACAGCCTTCTGTCGCGTGTGTCTGTGCTTTTGACAGAGCCTTTAATTTGTCTTAAAAGTGAGGATTTTAGCGATAATACTATTAAATATCGCCACGAAGTATGAGTTGAACGCACGCGCCTACAGACCGATCATCACTCTTATGCTGTGCTCCAACTCTGTTGTCAGGCTCTCAGCTGAGACTCTCACTTATGTAAGAGTGAGAGAGTATTGAACTCTCAGTGAATCCTTTGGAAGTTCAAGCAATGGATACTCACTCGAGTGTATCTCAATCATAGAATATGCCACTTATTCTGTGCTGAGGGCTGTGCCCATAGAGAATGTACTCATAAATAGTTGTTTTAAAGACACGATTTTATTCGAGAGTTTGAAAAAATGCTTAAAATTGTGACAATTATTTGATTAAAAACAATGCGATTATCACTATTAGTGTAGATTGCAATTAATTCAAATGAGCCTGGTCAAGCTGCTCAAGCAGTCTATCTAAATTGAGCTGGTTACGCCCATGCACAGTATAATAGCCGTTACTCTGAATAAATTAAGCTCGAGCTTGGACCCCAGCACCCATGAGCTTAAAACTTGAGCTGCTCTTTAAGTAATCAAATTTAGCCTGAGCTAGGCTTGTAATCTAGGCTAGAAATATGACCAAGCTTAGTTTAAATCGATTGCTATCATACAGAATCACTAGATTATTAACAATATAATCGATGAGATAATAAATAATTCAAAAAGAATTTCAAAAAATTTCAAAAAAAGCCTAAAATGTTGAGAAGAGTCGGAAGAAAATAATGAAATCCGAGGAAAAAATTACTAATGAGTAGAAAAACTGATGACAATTATTATGGCATTAATTGAAATAACAATAAATTAGGTCCAAAATAGAAAATAATTTCAACCATTCATTCGTTTACTTACACTTTTGGCCCACCATTTCATTCACAAAATTCTAACAAAAGAGGTGAGCCGTCGGATGATTTGTTCAAAAGGGAGAACTATGTAAGAGATGATTGAGGACTGGGTCCTAAAGTCTTGACTAAAGGTTTGGTTCGATTAAAGCAAATATTTTAAGTCCTTTTAAAAAGAGTGAAAACGAGAGAATATTTTTATATAATTTCGTTTGACTTAAAACACAAATAAATACTAATTAATGGAATGATTTCAATGACTTCTTTAATGGGGATTATCATAGATGTGATGCGAGTCCTTCTTCATCGATGGATGACCGAACTGTCGTTCCCACTGCTTCTGGAAAAAAAAGTGTTTATTCAATAACTGGCCCTGATAACTTAGATATTAGGAATATTTCATTAGAAGACTTACTGGATCACCATTAGACGCGCCCATTGGTAGCGTAGAGTAGGGGATAGGGAACGCCTGGTTGTCTGACTCGGTCATCATCATCACTTTGGCACCGGTTTTCTCAAAGTCCATATAACGAGGCGAAGTGCCCTGCATTGTGGACAGCCTCTTCTGAAGGGTGGCGCTGTCCATTATGACTGCATTGCGTGAATATTACACATTAAACAGCTATCAAACCGAAGGGTTGGGTCAGACTTACATCCATTGTCGCGATTAATACGCGCTTTACGTATGAGAACGTAAGCGATGATCAAAACGATTACTATTATGACAATTGCGGTCAGCATTGGTATTGTGAACGCCGGCTGCAAATAGTAGTTCCCATTCGCAAAGTTACTGAATATCTCGCTCTGAAGTATTGGAGTATCTGTTCGTGTATTCAATTCAGAGATATTTTCCAATTAATTATAGCAAATGACAGGACTCATGAATTTCTTATAGCTGTAGAGCGCAGGCATTGAATTTCAAAAAGATAATACAATGTAATGTTCGACTCACCCCCGTCAGTTTTCGTGACCACAATATTTGATGGATCACTGACCCCGTATCGATTGAGTGCAGTAACAAACATCTTGTAATAAGTGCCCGGCTCCAGACTCTCCAATACATAGGAATATGAGACTATATCCGAGTCTGAGGCGGGGGTTGCGAAAGATGTGTAAGGTATTTCCGTCCATTTCGTGTCCCCGTCTTTTTGATAGTTGATTGAGTAACCGGTTATAGGCGCCGACTGTGACTCTCGAATGTCTTTGAGATACCATCGCAATGATATTGAATTAAGTGTCGAGTCAATGGTACTGAGCTGTTGAGAAGGCGGGAGGTCTCCATCGCGAGTGTGGACAAGCATTTCGTGGGATTGGGGTCCACTGCCCGCAGAATTGTAAGCCTTGACTACAATTGCGTATTCCGTTCCCTTCACAAGTCGGCGAACAAAGTGCTCGTATACGACGTGTTCGGCCTCTTTGCCCACTTGTATGGCCTTTGCTTCGACCGAAATGAATACAAACGGAAAGTTCGGTTCTCTTGACTTACGGTAACCGACATAATAGCCTTTAATAACACCGTTCCAGTGTTCTACTGGTGGTGCCCTCCACGACACTCTGATCGTTGTCGGACCGCGTGCTTCAACGTTGATATCATTTGGAGGCGCTGTCGGCTCTTCTTCACCGGTTGTAAAAGTGACCGAATCGGCGGCCAAACTGCGGCCGACTTCGTTCTCAGCGACAACAGTCATAACGTATGCGAGGCCTGGACTCAGGTCTTTGATTAGAGTCGATGTCTGAGTATTACTGACACTGAATTCGTGTAGTCTTTGTGGGGCCGACTCATGTCTCCAATACTGAACCGTATATTTAGTGATCGGGGAATTACCAGAATATGGCTCAGTCCAGACAACACTGACTGATCGGGACCAAACTTCTTTTACTCTGAGATTCATGGGAGCACCTGGCACCTC